>SZWC01014697.1:13874-30811 GCA_023375785.1 Penium margaritaceum
TCGTTGCATGAACACTAGGCTTCCTATTGTCAATGTTTTGGGGGGGGGGGGGAGCACACGGGTTTGTGACACTTAGGTTGTCTCGGCAGAATCCTGTCTCTCTGCAGGCTTGAAGGATGATTCGGCCGGCAGGCTCGAGTTCGAGGCTTTGCTTTGCCTCGTAGTGCGAGCGATGAGGAGCTCACCGCTCCCCGCTCATCACGTTCTCCCTCACCCGCTAGCAGTCCTGCTTCTTGTTACTCGGTACTCGCAACTTTCACTTGCGTTTGAAACACTGTACATGGTGATAAACCTTTCTTGGTTCCTGGCCCCACATTGTTCCTTTCCCTCGTCACACCAAGTCTCACCATCCACACTGACGAGCTGCTCAACACATGGTGGCATACCAGCATGGTGATGGTCATGGTGACGGTGATGGTGCGCCTGTGATCGCAGAGACACAAAGGCAATGTGATGGCAGGGTTGTCGCCAGGTTGGGCCTATGCCTCTACAAAACAACAAGATATGAGTGCGTACATCAGACATGCATGCACCTGACTATGCCTCTGAATAAAAACTTTGTTCTGATGTGAGCCGTCCCCGTCTGTTTATACCATATACTGTGACCACTTGGCCGTGTCCATGCTTGTGCAGATCCTTGATGCAGACGCAATTGGCGCTGGAGCAACGACGAGTGGTGGCTCCACCAACTAGCAGTTGCCAGATAGCTGCCATGATGCTAGAGTTTTCTTGGTGGACTGGCTCTTGAGCCTGATTTGCATGTTTTGAATTTTCTGTCCACCGATCGATGCCGGACTAATGCGTGTGACCAGTCGGTTGGCTCGAGATTTTGCTTCTCTAGGTTCAGACGGTGTTGCGTTTGGATACCTGTGCATAGAGTTACGGCCAAAACAATGGTTTTGGGTTAGTTTTAGGACAAATTGACACTGTCGCGTGCGTGACCCGCCGTGCGCCGCGGTAACTATTCATGCCGTGTGCTTGTCCGTTGTCATTTCTCTATGCGTTACAAAGATATTGGAGCTTATGACACTTTGCGCGTCTCTCTAGCCTCACCCTTATTGTTTCTTGCACCTGCTTGCTCGCCAGTACGTCAGCAGACTGGACAGTGTCGCCACATAAGGAGCAGCAAGGTTAGGAAGCTTCCTAGCAGTTTCTCATGGTATCAGAGCAGTAAGATCTCTCTCGCTAAGCTGTGCCGCAGAGACACAACACCGGCAGCAGCACTGAGAGTCACCGCTGCCGCTCTATCCTGGGACTTGTTGCAGCCGTTTGGAGCAGTGACATCACCACAAAATTGCCACCACCACACTGGGTGAGCTGCAGCGGTTTCCAGCTCCAGCAGCCACGCCGAGTAGCAGCAGCAGCACCGGGTGGCAGTAGCAGCCGTCTGTTTGCCCGTCTCTGAAAAAAAAGAGGGGGAAATCAGCTTGCAGCAGCTTGCATAGCGGTTACGAGCAGTGGCAGCGTGGTGGCAACAGCTTGTAGCAGCCGTGGCGTGAGCAGCCACGAGCAACAACAACATTGTAGTAGCGGCGAAAGAAGCAGCACTAGCAGCGTAGTAGCACTGGCGGTGGCCACAATAGTGGCAGCAAGCAATGCTGTCGCGCAGCACTACTGCACAGCACTGTTGTGCTACTGTGCAGAAGCTGCTCAGCACTACACAGGCCTGTGCAGGGCTGCGCAGGGCAGGGGTGATGCGGTCACCCCCAACGAGGAGTCTGTATGACTTCCCAAAAACAAAAAAACACCGCTAGTGTAAAATACGCCATGTAAAAACCGTTAGCATTTTTTTGCTGGCGTAGACAATGCTGACATCACTATTGGTTTTGGTGATGTCAGAAATTTCGGGGTCAAAACGTCCTTTTTTCTTATTGATTCAAGTCCTTGAGAAACACCGTTGGTTTCTCGTTTGAAGCATCTTTGACGTTCGGCCCCATTTTGAGCACTTTGATGGCGCTAGTGCGTGACAAAGGTAAAGGCCTCGGAGATCCCTCTCGTTCCTCCTCCTTGGGCATAATGAGCCCACGCTTCTAGTCACTCACGATCGACGAGCTTCGTCGGACGCATGATGAGATATGCTGGCAGCAGCTGTAGCAGAGCAACGCTTTACAAGAGATTATTGAGCTACTACGGGGTCATTTGGGAGCCTCACAACAGCCACGTGGAGGATCTACTGAAGCTGCACCATCTGTTCATCAATCTACATTGTACACAGCGCCGCCACCTCACCACCCCTCATCACAGGTCGATGTCTGTGATGAGGAGGAGATAGAGGATGACACTCGCGAGGACGAGATTCGTGTCCTTGAGGAGCGCATTTGTGAGCTACGTCTGGGGTCAGAACCTCTCACCCCACCACCTTCTCACCGTTAGGATCGGGCATGACGTTCAGCGGAGTTCAATTTTGGTGGCTTTTCTCTCACTGGTGGCCTCCCTATACCCCGTCTACCATCTCCCGAGCCTGAGGTCGCCCTCCCCATAGAGCGGCAACCAAAGGACTTTGAGACACCTCCACTCCAATACAATAGTGGCGAGGGATTTGATTGCTGGGAGATGTTGTTTCAGGTGTGGGCCGATTATGAGGGTGTCTGGCCTTCCTACCACAATCAGTTTCAGACTGGCAATGCTCACCAGGTCCAGGCAGCAGCAAGAGCGATCCGCGGTCTTCTATACGCCATGCCATGAGAGACTGTGGTCGACTTTTGCGCCTTTCTGGGTGAGACCGGGACATTGACTGGAGCAGTTTCGCATCAGGGCTGGGAGCTGGCCGTGACTCTTCTCGATGGAGAGACCCATGCTACGAGGGTCGCTGGACTATGTGAGTTTCACTTGCTCCATATGGGTCCCACGGAGCTTGCAGCCCACTACTGGAGGCGCGCGATGGGCCTTTACACGCTCCTTGGGACCGGTGGCGGGACGCAGTTGTGGGCACTCGACACCATCATGATGGGGGCGCACTTGGACCACAAGAAGCTCTTTACGAGCTTCGATCGTGTGGCTCTCTCTGAGTTGTTGGAGTCACTCCAGCTGCTCCCGTGGGCCCATCGCTACTTCCTCTCGGCCGAATCGGCTCATGAGGCTGCTATCGCCCATCGCGCCATACGAGTTGTGGTTCGGCCATCGTGCTGATCTCCGTCTCGCCCGCATTTCGATGTCCCTTGCACGGGTTTGGTGCACCGAGGACAAGCAGGGGTCCAAGGTCTCACCTCGCGGACACATGTGTACCTTCCTCGGCATCTCCCCGCGGTCAAAGGCCTTGGGCTTTTGAGACCTTGCTCGCCATCGCATTGTCGAGTCTCGAGATGCTCTCTTCTTTGAGACTCTCACCTACGGCAACTTGTCCGGCATTGTGTAGGTGGCCGCCGACCACGTCCCTACCTGTGTGGCTTCCCGGGGGATGGGGGAGACTAGTCCTGCGGATGGGTCCGTCCGGGCCCCCTCACCTGCGGTCTGGTCTCTGGTTGCTGACGATCTTGCCATTGTGGCTGTGGGTCCAATAGCCTCATCAGTCCCCTTTGGCACACCTGATCACGTGCCAGTGTCGATCCCCTCTGGCACACCTGATCATGTGCCAGTGTCGATCCCCTCTGGCACACCTGATCACGTGCCGGTGTTAGATCCTTCAAGCACACCTGATCCCGTGCCAGTAACGGTCCCCTTTGACACACCTGGTCCCGTGCCAGTGTCAGACCCTTCTGGCACACCTGATCCCATGCCAGTGTCGGTCCCCTTTGACACACTGGTCCCGTGCCGGTGTCAAACCCTTTTGGCACACCTGATCCCGTGCCAGTGTTTGTTCCCTCTGACACACCTGATCATGTGCGGGTGTCAGACCCCTCGGGCACATCTGATCCCGTACGGGTATCAGTCCCCTCAGGCACACACGATCCTGAGCCAGTGTTATTCTCCCCTGTCATACCCTCTCGCGTGCATGCATGTGTTTCACCTGCGGCTATGGCCCAGCAGCCTTCTCCGCAGCGTGAGGTGAGCACCTCTGCATCGGACTACTCCCGCGACCCCGGCGGTCGTCTCTGACCACTGGCCTCTAGGGCTCAGCGGACTGCTGACTCGGCATCTAGACGCCCGCCTCTTACTGTTCAGAGTGGCAAACCTGGCACAAAGGCTTGAGTTTCCAGGCGGACTACGCGGAGGTGCATTCGGCATGTCCTGTCGGCCACCAGTTGGTCTCGCGAGAGTTCTCGGTCGCGTGCGATGCCGCAACCGACCTTGTCGTGGTCAGACCGAGTCCACAGGCATGTGTCTTAGCCAACCGAAGCTCTCCCTTGACGACACCTGATCGAGGCACTTTGAAGGAAGCACTCTCAGCTCAGGATGCAGATTTGTGGTGTGCAGCTTGTGAGGATTAGCTGAGAGCCACACGTGAGCACGGGGTCTAAGAGCTTGTCAACCTTGCGCCTGGGCGGAAGGCTGTATAGACCAAGTGGGTCTTTCACAATAAGGTGAAGCCTGATGGTACACTGGATCGCTACAAGGCTCGCTTGACGGCCAAGGGGTTCTCGCAGGTTGAGGGTGTAGATTTCACTAACACCTTCACACCCGTTGGCCGCATGACCACCGCTCGCGCTCTGTTTGGGGTAGTTTCTCACCATGACTGGGAGCTGCACCAGATGGATGTGATCAAGGCGTTCCTCAAGGACACCTTATAAGAGGAGATCTACATGGTTCAACCACCTGGATTCGAGGTCGGTGACAAGGTCTGGCGTTTGCGCAAGACCTTGTACGGCCTGAAATAGTCACCTAGGTAATGGAGCTTGGAGATCACTGGCACACGGACACGTGCCGGTTACGTGCCGAGTGATGCTGATCTGTCCCTCTTTCTCAAACGGACAATTGAGAGCTTTACTGCCATCGTGTTCTACGTGGACGTCATCTTGATTGCGTCTCCTTTGATGAAGGCCGTAAAGGAGGCCAAGGTAGTTTTTCATGCTGCCTATAGGATGAAGGACCTTGGTCTTGCACCTGAATTCATTGGGATGGAGATCGTGCGTAATTGTCAGCAACAGACACTCTTTTTACATCAGGCATGTTACGCCTGCATTGTGGGAGAGCGGCTTTTTGACCTCCTTGGTGCAATTCCCACAGCCTCCACCCCCATTACACCTAACGGGCAGGATGCTCTGAAGGTGGATGATCCAGCAGAGCTGGGGGAGACAGTGGACGTGACCCTGTACTTGCACCTGATTGGCTCTTTGATGTACCCAGCCACCACCACACGACCCAAGATTGCCTTTGCCGTCAACCTCCTTGTTTTCATAGTGTCCTTGGGTGAGAGCCCTTCACGCTGCTGTGCGAGTGGTATGGTACGTGGTGTCCACACCGGACCTCGGAATCTGCTTTCCATGGTAGTGCTCGGTGGTAGTGGATGGGTACACGGACAGTGACTGGTCGTGGAGTCCTGATGGGCGCAGTCGCATAGGCTACGTGTTCTTGCTTGGTGGCACCACTATGTCGTGTCGTAGCAGTAAGCAAGGTTGTATTGCACGTAGCTCATCAGAGGCTGAGTATGTTGCGCTTGGGACCAGGGCTGCTGAGGCGGTGTGGCTGCAGCGCCTGTTTCGTGAGTTGCGTCAGGCGGTACCTTGCGTCGTTCTCGGCTGTGACAACCAGAGTGCTTTTGCCATTGCAGAGAAATCTGGTGTGTTTCGTGCACGCACAAAGCACATTGGTGTTGAGCATCACTTTGTGTGTGATCTTATGGAACGACAGATGATCTTTGTCATTTGGGTCGGCACGGACATGCAACGGGCTGACTTCTTGACCAAGGTACTTTTGCGTGGAAAGTTCATGGTGGCCATTTGATCTGTCGGGCTTCGCCCCTTGCCTAAGAGTGGCTGAGAGTGGGATGTGTGAGCATGGACTGTTGAGCATCTTGTTGCGCACATGTGTCAGTTTTGCACGTGTATGGACATGCCTACCATCGTGTCATGGGGGAGTGTTGTGATTTGAGCCGTCCCCGTCCATTTGTAGAGCTTACTATGACCACTCGGCCGTATCCATGCTCATGCAGATCCTTGATGCGGACGCAGCTGGCGCCGAAGCACCAATGAGTGGTGGATCCACCCACCAGAAGCTGCCAGATAACTGCCACGATGTCCTGGGTGCTTGCCGGGGTGCTTTGCGGTTTTTCTGTAGACGCAAGAGTTTTCTCGCTGGACTGGCTCTTGAGCCCAATTTGCATGTTTTGAATTTTCTGTCCACCAGTAGATGCTGGACTTATGCGTGTGAATAATTGTAGCAACCGGCTTGAGATTTTTCATCTCTAGGTTCAGACGGTGTTGCGTTTGGATACTTGTGCGCAGAGTTACGGTCAAAACAGTGGCTTTGGGCCGGTCTTCGGACAAACCAACACTGTCGCGTGCATGTCCCGCCGTGCGCCGCGGCAGCTATTCATGTTGTGTGCTTGTCAGTTGTCATTTATCTCTACGTTACTAAGCTATTGGAGCTTACGAGAATTTGCACATCTCCCTAACCTAACCCTTGCTGCTTCTTGCACCTGCTTGCTTGCTAATCCGCCAACTGACTGGACAGTGTCGCCATGTCAGCAGCAGCAAGGTTAGGAAGCTTCCTAACAGTTTTACGATTTTGAACTTTTGGAGGGGGGAAGGGGGGGGGGGCTGATTTGTGAACCACAGACATGTTGTGACCTCTGGCCTTGTTGCACACTCACCATACTGATGCAGGTGATTGATGTTGGACGGCCCTGATGCTGGTGTCCTAGCAAATGTGGTGATGGCGCATGGATGTGCACAAAGAGGAGGCACCTACAAGATCATGTGGCAAGGAGGGCTCACAGGCTCATGGCCCACGCTTGGCTAGTTATTGACATTAGGGTTCATTGTGATGCATTTGTTTGTTTGTGTGGCTTCCAACCGTCACGAGCGACGACCCTGGTGATTATCCGTATACCCCGTTCTTGTGGTATGGAGAATTAGTACTGGAGAGCACGACGACATGATCCTTGATGTGGACCAAGCTGGCGCCGAAGAACCAACGGGTGGTAGCTCCACCCACTATTAGATGCCACACAGCTGCCACTACGTCTTGGATGCTTGCTTGGATGCTCTGTAGATTAGTTTACAGTCCTTAGAGTATTCTCGGTGGACTACTTCTGAGCCCAATTTGTATACTTTACATCGTCTGTCCAGTGATCAATGCCAGACCTGTGTGTGTGACCAGTAGTAGCGTCAAGGTCAAGATTTTGCATCTCTAGGTTCAAACGGTGTTGCATTTGGATACCTGTGCGTAGAGCTACGGCCAAAGAAGTGGTTTTGGGCTGATTTTAGGACAAACTCACCCTGCACGTGCATCACTTGCCGTGTGCCGTGGTAGGTGTTTATGCTCTGTTCTTGTCAGTTGTCATCTATCTTTACAAGTATATTCAATTTGAGCTTTCTGACACTCTGTATGTATCCGTACTCAGACCCTTGCAGTTTCGCGCATGACTTGTGACTGTCATCACACACTGACTCAACGCTGACGCCTTAGTTTTGTGGCAAGAGATTAGGTAGGTTCCAAGAAGTTTCTCATGGTATCAGAGCAAATGAACCACAACTTGTTGTGCTGTGCGGGAGAGACGTAGCATTAGTAGGAGTGAGTGGAAGTAGCGGCAGCCACCCATAGCAGCAATGGTAGATCTTGGAAGGACCCACCACGACTACGTTACAATGGAGTGGTAGAAGCAGAGGAGAGAGCGGCGACAGCTGCAAGCAACAATAGCCATAGTAGGAGCAACGGCTGGAAGCTCTTGCAGCGTGAGCAGCTACAGGCAGAAGCCAAAGCATCAGTAGTAGAAGCAGTAGTAGGTGCTACAGCGGCGGCGGTGATCAGCCGTAGTAGCAGCGTCAGAGGTGAGTAGCTGTTGCAGCAGCGGTAGAGGGAACTAGCCGCAGTAGCAGCCGCAATAGAATTGGCATTAGTGAATAGCTAAAGTAGCAGTATTGGTGGGTAGCAGGTGCATCAGCAGCAGAAGCAACAATAGTAGAAGCCATGGCAAAAACCTGCAGCAGTAGCGGCAGAGGGTAGTAGCCTCAGCAGCAGTAGCTACAGCAGCACCGGTGGCGGCTTGCAGCTTTAGGAGTAGTGGTGGAGGGCAGCAGCCACAGCAGCAGCCAGAGCAGCAACGGCTGTCGTAAGCAGTTGGAGCAGTAGTGGTAGCAGACAGATGGCATAGCAGTAGTAGAAGTAGGAGTAGTGGAAAGTGGCTGCCGAAGCAATACCAGCGGGCTGCAGCCAGGATAGCACGCAGTTGTAGCGTGCAACAGCAGTGCTCAGCACCGCCTTGCAGTAGCCGCAATAGCACCGGATGGTAGCAACAACAGCAACGGTGGCGGCAGCGAGCAGCTGCAGCGCGTGGTCGTAACTGCTCATGCTCGTAGCAGCAGCAGCATTAGCGTGTGTAATAGTGGGAGCTGTAGTGGTAGCAGCCACTGCTGCCGCTTGCTAGATGCACAAAGGTGCCTTGCAACTTCGGGTTTCAAGCGGGACCCACCGTCGGGCGAGCTCGCCATGGGAGCTTGCTGTTGGCCACTGATTGGCGAGCGTGCTAATCAACAAGCTTGTCCGATCGACAAACTCGCCGCGAGGGTCAAGCCAGCCAACAAAGAAATGAACTAGGAAGAGGACAGGGGGAGGTCCTCGAGTGGGGCACTCGTGAAATACGCCAAGAAGAGGTACCCCACTGGCATTGAGCATTTGGTGAACCAAAAGAAAAGCCAGGGGACGTCGATCGCAGAAGCAACATGAATCACGTGAGATTCGATGTTATCAGCATCAGCAAAGAGGTGGCTGGGGGTCACAGTTGTCAGTTGGTGACGGCGACCGTTGTAGTAGCAGTAGCCGCAACGACACCACCAGCAGTGTTACTTGCCATTGGAAGTGTGGCAAGGAGCACCACCATTGGCATTGACGACGGCTGTATGCAACAACGACAACAATAACAGTACTGAAGGTGACTTGTGGTTGCATGTTACGTTAGCCGCATGATAGCAGTATAGCAATTGCGTTGCGGTCGCATAGTAGTGCACCACCAAGGTGGTGGTGGCCATCCTTGTGACAGCGTCGCAGTACATCTGAGAGACTGTGCTTTGATCACCAATCTCCCCCTATGGCCTTGTGCAAGCGGGAGCAAGTGTACTGTGCACCCACCCAAGCCAAGCTCCGAAGATGAGCACACTGACGTGGCAGGAGCGCAGTCGATGCCGTGGTTGGCGCCGGCAATGCGTGCGTGGCAGGTGCCACGTCCACAGTGGTAGCTGCAGCCGTGGCACACGCCTTAGGCGTCTAATGGCTTTGCCTACCACTATAGTGGCGATTGGCACCATGGCTAGCGCCAGTGTCGCCAGCGCCATGCCGGGTGGCTAATGCCCTAGATACGGTCCCGCCCTTCTTCTTCACCATTCGCCCCATAGACGTTGCCAATCGAATTTATGAAACCCCTCAGTGGAGCTATGGCGGTGTTGTACACCAAGCTCCAAGGTCTAAAGCGCATGATGCGACAGCTCACAGACCATGTGGTCTCTGAGTGGGCCATTATCACCATGCCACCGCAGACAACCCCATCTTCCTCCTTGACATCGTCACCTCAGATAGTGTCTTCACCTGACGGTGCCATGCCTCCCAACATCAGCTCCAAATCCGAAACCCTCCGCTTTATCCTAGAGTCTGTTGGATTCATCCCGATCTCTGACCCCTCCACTTCTGTGGTTTTCCCTTCAACTCGCACACTTTGTGCTTGTAGTTAGCACGCCCAAGAAGCAGACGACACATTGGGCTAGACGTGCACAGGAGGCAGCGGCAGCAACAACAGTGGTAGACATTACCATGGAGCTGACTCTCTCATCCCCGGTCGCAGGGCTGGTTCGGCACCCCTTCATAGCTTCTTCCTGTTTTTCGATCAAAGGGGGGATGGAGTGTTCGCCGACGACCACCGAAGAGTGCAGGAGGGATGTGATGGACGTCCTAGCGGTGTTAAAGGACTATTCATCCGAGGAGGAGTGGTCCGATACTGAGTGAGCAACATAGATCGATTTGGAGATTGCGCTAGATGTGGCAGAGGGATTCGGAGAGGCAGGAGAGACCATTTGTGACCTGGCGATGGTCGGGGCAATCGTAGCAGCTATGGAGGTGGCAGGGGTTACAATAGAGGAATTCCCTTTGTCCCTGGTCGTGGGGTTGGTGTGCCACACCCTCCTAGTTCTTCCACGTTGACATTTGCTGCGGGGGATGGAGTGCCTGCCGACGACCACAAGACACCATAGAATGAATGTGATAGATAGTGTTGTGCACAGGGAGCATGTGGCCCACCACTAGGAGGAGGCAGACATCCTCTATGAGGACGAGTCATCCAATGTGGAGTGGTCAGACACAGAGTCTGAGGAAGACGTGGAGGCCCAGTGCCCTGTATTGTTTGTAGCAGCCACAAGACAAGCGCGGGATGGTCCTTGGATGACGGTAGACGCCCCTATGTGCGACATGTCAGGAGTGGCACATGAGCTTGCACTAGTCTCACCTGCAGGTGTGGCTGGCGTAGAGAGCGCATGACGAGGTGCGGACCTCTGGCTCATGGTTTCCTTGACCACCACAACGATTTCAGCAAACAACATTATTACATACATTCAAGGTAGAGATCCCGTGCATGAGCGCTTGCACAGTGCAGTGGATGCATAGGAGGCACTCGTAGTTCGAGTGGAGGAGCCTGTGTATGATTTTGTGGCCGAGGTGAAGGATGTCAGCAGCTGTTGGGACACCATGGTTGTTTGAGCATGATAGGCTACTAAGGAGTGCATGGAGGATGTGCACACACATCTCAAAGCAATGAAGGGGTCTCCAGAAGGTGCACGTTTGCGACGGGCGGACCTCCAGCAGCAGGTGGATGATGGGCTGCGCACCAGGGGTTGGGAGGAGCACCACGACACTGAGCACACCTTCGATGACCGCGACGACATCTTAGATGCAGATGTACCCACAGATGCCAACGTCCACCCAACAGCTGACGGCTGAGCGACAGGTGTGTTAGCAGCAGCCGGTTCCTTCGCAACACCCGTCCCTACAACCCCACACAATTCATGTGGTGACTCATTTTCTGGAACCCACGCCCTGCCAGCAGCTTGTGGCCAGGCAACATTTGAGTCAACGACTAACGTAGAGGACGACGACTTATGTGAGGAGCAGGCAAAGCTACACTCCTTCCTATAGGACGAGGTCGCGAGGTTGGAGGAGGCATTGGCTCGCGCCAACGTACACGTAACGGAGGTCTACCTTTAGGTCCGTGTTGCGACGGATGGCTAGCATGCCATAGATGCAACGGGCCGGTCGGCTGCTGCGTCAGAGCTCGTCGAGCTGCACACACACCTCAACGATGCGGAGGCCGCAAGATGATGTGTAGCTCAATAGTTGGAGGCCATACAACAGGTGTTTTTTCTTTAGTGGGGGCCCTTAGCGTAGCACTAGTAACATAAATAGATTGTATATCAGTGACCACGACAACGAGAGCGATGACGATGACTGGGACGATGGCGCTACGGGGTGAGGCCATGTGGGAGCACGTCCCACCATCATTTTCATCACCCTTGCTATTGCTGTGCAGGGGTATGTGGCCATGGGGGAGCCGTGCTCCCTCCTTAGGGATTGTGTTGGACACAGCCATCAACTTTGCTCGTGCTATCAGCCTCTGCAGCAAAGAGGGAGTGTTTGTGTGTGGGATTTGACCTGCCATCCTTATGAGGTTAGCGTAGTTAGTTTTGGTCTGGCATGATGCACTGGTCAAGACCTGCGCATGTGGTGAGTTGTACCGGTTTGACATGGAGACCCTTTGCCTCCATGTGTTGTGTATGCTCTATTCATGCGAACAAGTGTGGTCGAGACCCAGACCCCGGAGACATGTTCCAGGGTCATGAGGGGACTTTGCTACTTTGTACCTCTTGCATGATGTTTGGCACATGGGTGTGTGATTTACTTCTTGCATGGTTGAGAACCGGGCACTTGGTGAGTACACTACTATCACAAGGAGACCTTGTATTGTGCTTGGTGATTACGGCAGACAGTAAGTGTAGCCCCTCTGTGAGTAGGGGGGCACCTGCAAAAGCATGCTTGATTGGTTCTCGCAATTGTTGGTTTTTACGAGTAATTCTGCCCTACCTTCATTCACTCGTCATTGTGGTGGCGGCTGTGTTAGCCAGGGGGAGTGTTGGTTTGTGTGGCTTCCACCTGTCACGAATGAAGACCGTGGTGATCCTCCATGTACTCCTTACAGGTGGTATGGAGAAGTCGTACTGGAGAGCACAACGCCATGATCCCTAACGCGGAACCAACTAGCGCTGGAGCATCGACGAGTGGTGGCTCCACCCACCAGTAGCTGCCAGAAAACGACCACGACGTCTTGGGTGCTTGCTTGGAGTCTCTACAGTTTTCCTACAAATGCTGGATTTCTCTCGGTGGTATGCTTTTGATCCCGATTTGCATGTTTTGCATCGACTGTCTACTGATCGATGCCAGACCTGTGCATGTGACCAGCCGTAGCGTCTGGTTCAAGATTATGCATCTCTAGGTTTAGATGATGTTGCGTTTGGACACCTGTGCACGGAGCTACGGCCAAAATGGCACTGCTTGTGCGTCACTTGCCGTGCGCCGTGCTAGTTATTCATGCTGTGTTCATGCCAGCGGTCATCTCTCTCTGTAACTATATTCAATTTGAGCTTCCTGACACTCTGTACGCGTCCCTACCCAGACCCTTGGAGTTTCGTGCATGACTCATGACTGTCATCACACACTGACTCAACGCTGATTCCTAATTAAGTGGCAAGCGGTTAGGTAGGTCCCAGGATGTTTCTCAACATTTGTGGGGGTGTAGCCGGGTTTCCATTTGTAGGTTATAAACTGGTGCGTGCAGGTTGATTTATTTGCATGCCATGAGATACCGGTACGTATCTTAGTGAGCGTGAGGTGCGCGTGGGAGCGCGCTCACTGCTTCCTTGCTCGCACCCTTGCGCACGCATCACCTAACACCTCATAGCATGCTTACACGTTCAATTACTCGTTTCTTTGTGTAACCCATCACGCCTGCATGTCCATGGCTACTGTGTGTCCATTCTAATGCACAATATTTTCTCCCCCTCGCTCATTCACACCAGGCTTGCACCTCCTATTGGTATCAGAGCAGCTGAGAGAGAGAGAGAGAGAGAGAGAGAGAGAGAGAGAGCCACCTATCAATAGAGCTCACAATCCTTGATGCCCGGTGGCATCTCTTTGCCGCCATCGTCCCTACTTCCTCTGTCGCCGTCCTTGCACGCCATTTTCCATCCCATAGCTGTTGCTCTTGCCGCAGGACTAGATACCGCGCAGTACACTTGCTCAGCCATCTTGGCTTCGCATTGTGTCACAAGAACCTTGTAGAAAGCATCTTGTGGGCCGGCACTCTCTTCAATCCCGCTGGTCGCCACAGGTTTGAGCTACCCTCCTTGGCGACAGTGGCTACGCTCGCCGCTCACAAATTCACCTCTGCAGCAGCTCCCTCATCGACCAGATGCGTAGCCACAACCGCAGCCAAGAATTGCAACAACAGCCACAATCACAGTCGCTACAGCCACATCAGCAGCGACAGGTGTAGCTGCACTCGTTACAGTAGAGCTAGCAGACGTGCCGTCTGCATCAGCGGAAGGAGCAACATATTGGCTGTAGCCATGCGCACAAATGCCACAACAACTGCTCCAAGCGCGGTAGCAAAAGCTAGGCTCACAGTCGTTATGTTTACATTGAGACTACATCCACACAGCCGCTGCTGCCACTACCGCAACTACCGTAGCAACCACCGCAACTACTGCCGCAGTTGTAGCCAAGCCGAGCGTGTAACCTCGCGATCTGCATCCGCTTCAGCCGTAGCCACGTCCGTCGCCTGCACCTGCTTGCACATCACGGCAGTCGTCATTCCGCTATGCTGCTGGTCCCCGACCACTCCAGCCTCACCATTCCACTGTTGCGGTGGTGCGGCAGCTGCCACACTGGCGAATCTTGATACTCCAGATGTGTTCCCGTCTGGTACGTACTACAGAGGGGGGGCGCTGTCTCGTTCCGAACGTCGTCATAGAGGCATGAGTAGCAACGGGAAGTCCGAGTCTGCCTTAGCACCGACTGCGCGGGCTTCACGTCACCGTCTGGTAAGTGTCCCCCCAACCCATTCATCTGGGGGGGATTACCTGCCGCACTACAACCCAGAAGTCACTGCTTCTCACTTGTGCACAGCGCTGACACATGATATCGTTAGTCTTGTGGGTGCTCTCACGCGTACAACCTTGGCTATCATAGATGCAATTACAGTGGTCGCAGCTATATTAGCCGTAGCCGCTAGAGCTTTGCGCGCTCCTGCCATAACCTCCGCCGGGCGTCCAATTGAGGCGTACACAAAGGCTGCAGTCATTGCTGGTCCCATTGTTGCAACCGCTGCTGATATAGGCACTCAAATCTCTGCAACAGCCTCTGCTATTGCATCGATGAAGGCCTCCGCTGCATTTGTTACAGCTGCCGCCGCGTCATCCATCCGCAATTCTATGTCAGCCACCGTCGCATCAGCAACCTCTGCCCCATCTGCCGCCTCCAGCTTCGTCACTGCGACAGCTTTCGCTGCGGCTGTCTTCACCACTTTCGGTGCCACCTTCACCGCTGGGGCTCTCGCTCGTGGTTCCAATGGCATCTACCGTCTCCATCCTCTTTGCAGCTGCCGTAGCTGCAGTCCCACCTCTCCTTTCATTTTTGCGTTGCCCGTCTCCCACAGGCACTGACTGATTTACCCTCTTGTCTTCTATGCCTGCCTACATTCTCCCCTTGCTCTCTCTGCGATGGCTTGTCTTGTCTGACTCGGGGTGGGTTGTCCTGCACAATTTCGCTACCTTTTCCTATGGCACACCCATTTTCCCCATGCCCACTGGGGCTGGGAAAACTCTGCCCAAATCTGTGCGACATTGTCCCCCCGTCGTCATTGCCTGGTGACGATGAGTCAGTCATTGCGACTCTTCAGCGCCAGCTGGCACTCGCACGCAAGGCCCAGCAAGAGGCTGAAGACCGCCTCAAGCTAGTGGAAGACAATCCCGTTGCCTTTGCTAATGAGGTCGCAGCAACAATCTTGCGTCACCTTCCTGCTGCATCCGTTGTTCTGCCTGCTGGTACCAATGCTAATCCAGCAACTAGCATGTCTGCTGCCTGTATCACCTCTACCACCGCACAGACTGACATCCCTCATGTAGTTGCCCCTCTTGTCACGCCCCGCCAGCATGGCTTCTTCTCTCAACCTCTTGATTTTGCCTCTGGACTTGTCATTTTTTTTTGGGAAGTGTGCTTCAGCGCCTCGGCTTAGGGTGAACACCTGTGGGAGCATTGCTCCCAGGCTATTCCGCCTTTCACACCTCTTGCTGTTGAGTCCACCCGTGCTTTTTGCGCTCTCATCACAACTGCGCCTGAGCACCTGATTGACGATGTTGGCACTTTCAATGCTGACCCCGCTATCTAGCGTCTGGCAGACCCGGTCGGTGCTTGTACCATGTTGTGTCGCCGCTCCACTGTCACTGGCCATGTAGCTCAGAGCACAATGACCGTCCAGTTTAACACGTTCCTCATGCATACCGATGAGAGCGCCAATGCCTACTAGGCTTGGGGTCTCAAGCTCCTTTGCGAGCTTGATGATGTAGCGCCTGGCGAGCTCTCAATCGTTCTCACCATGGTCAACGGCCTCATCTCGGAGCTGTCTGACCTCCTTCGCGACGTCAAGGCAGATGAATTGGAGCGCCTTGCCACACAACCTGACCCACCGCGGTCTCCGCCTGGATTTGGTGCTCTCTGGGACTTCACCTCTTAGTGCCTTGCTTCATGGTGGACTAGTCTTCAAAACAAGTGCCTCTATTGCTTCGCAGTCACAGGCGTTGCTTCTCTCAACAGTGTTGCCGTACCCATCTCCTTGTTTGCCTCTGGCGGCTCTTCTATCCCTTCTTCCTCATCCTCTACTGGCTTTGCTCTTACCTCCCAGGGATGTGAGAAAGGCAAGGATAAGGGCAAGGGCAAGGGCAAGGACAAGGGTGCCTCCACCTCCTCTCGTGTTCCTGGTGTCGTCGTGTGCTGGAACTGTGGCTCTACTGAGCACTATGCTCGGATGTGCCCGCCCCCCCCATATGATCTCCGCCTAGCCCGGGCAATGCACGCTCACTCGGCTTGCACCTCCAGCTGTGCCCCTGTGGCATCATCCTCTGTATCTCAATCCTCCGCCACCGTCGCACCCTAGGCCCACTCCACCACGGTAGTGTCCTCTCCTTCGCTGCCCAGAGCTGTCCCCTGGGGCTGGCCGCCTCCCTGCGGCATCCCCGTGTACACTGGACCCTTGTCCTCTCCCTACACCACCTCATCGTGGTTTGCTCCTCTCTCTGGCATGTCTACTCCAGCCCTTCCCGCGTCTGCTGATGTTGATCGCAAAGATTGGGAGCACCAGCTCAAGGAGACCCTCCTTCAGCTCCTTCACCTTTGTGATCAGGGAGGTGAGGGTGTTGTCAACCGGCCTGAGGCAAACGGACTAGAAAACAGGGCCGACACAATAGCACCTGCCGTCCGCTCCTAGCATTTCAGCTAGGAGAAGATATCACCCTCAGGATCACGGTTCCACACTGAGCAGTTCCTAGGCAATCACTTGCTAGCAACTGTGTCCACTTAACACTTGGTCACTTTCGCGCGAGGTGCTAGTCAAAGACTAACTCCTGGGGCTTAGACCAACCAGTGTCTTCTTTATACTGTTCCTTAGTTGGACAACTCTGTGAGGAGCATCTAAGGCCAGATTGTGTAATTAGAATGAGGAATGAGCCTGGTACATATAGTCCTAGGCCTGGCTTCTAAGGTGTGTGGGCAGTGACACTTTTGGGGTGGTCACTCCAAACCACCTCACCAGT
>SZWC01014697.1:34949-46039 GCA_023375785.1 Penium margaritaceum
GGGGTGGTCACTCCAAACCACCTCACCAGTCCGCCAATTGGCGCATCCACTGACCGCCAAGTGGCGCACTCTCCTCATGCATGGAGAAATGTCTAAGAAACTTCCCCTGTGCTAGAAGGTCAAAAAACCTCCTGCGCACATCAAGGCTCGATCGCAGGACCTGTTGTCCCTAAGTCGAACATGCTATCCGTTGCGCTACACTTCTGGTGTCTCGCTTGGAATTGCACCACGAACAAGGTTTGGGGGACTTACTCCAAGGGAGCAGTGCATGCCCAACCTGTCCGTCAACCCATAGCAGTGGCCATGGGGCATAGAAGAACAACAGGTGTTGCATCGTTGCCGAGAAGTCTTGCTTGTCAAATTGGCATTTTCCTTCGTGGGGAGCCCCCAGTCATGTCATGGGTGCCGTATGTGTGTCTGTCCCGTTGATTGAGCTGTGGCAGTCGGTCTTCCTCGCTTGTTGTCTCTCCCTGTTCACACTATCTGTCTCGTTTGCGACCGTTGGTCCTGTTGGCACTGTTGCAACCTATGGCCTCCTCCCTTCTGTTCGTGTCTCTCGTGGCTTCTGGATTTTGGACTATGGGGCAACCCACCACATGACGTCTGTCCATTCCTCATTCGTCCCATCAGGGCCTGTCGAGCCCTAAGGAGGCGAGCTGTGGGACCAAGGAACTCGCCGCCACGGCCGCTACGAAAGACATAGAGCGACCGTTGGCAGGCACATTTGGCCTGGACAAGCCAGGATTCAATGACAGAGCAAACGTCGCTCTTTTGGCGAAGAGCGAAGACCCAAGGAAAGCGGGAAAAGTCATCAATGAGACACAAGACATAGCAACCAACATCACCCAGCAGGTCATGAGGCAATGGCCCCATGACATCCGCATGGAAACAATCATGGGGGTGAATGGATTGGGACTCAGAGGGAGAAAATGCTGAACAATGCATCTTCCCTTGAGCACAGTCAAGATAGTCAGCATGGCATGGGGCAAGGAAGGTAGAGGGAGGAAGACCAATGGCAGGCTAAAGATGAAGCATGCAATGAATGTCGTCAGTGTGAACATGGCCAAGGCAATGATGCAAGAGAGTGACAAGGTCAGGGGAGAGGGAAGAGCGGTGCCAGTAATAGAATTATTGGAGACATATAAGGGAACACGGTAGAGTTTTCCACATTTCATGCCATGAAGAACAGCAAGACCAGATGGACGAAGACAAACCGTACTGACACCATAATGCAGTGAGGTCCATACCTTAGTCATCCAAAGATGACACAGATAGAAGGCTGACCTCCAGCAAAGGCACGTACATTACGTAGGACAAGTACAGGAAACCACTCGGATCGACAAAATGGGCAACACCAATGCCTTGAACAGGTAGGAACTGACCAGACCCAATATGGAGCCTATGAGCTACATTAATTAGGTGTGGAAACGTGTTCCGCACGGTCCCCTTCCCGCACTCTCACGCCATTCAAGCGCTGACATGGCCATCGCGCCGACCTCCATCTCGCTCGGGTCTGGGGTAGTATTGCCTCTGTCTGGCTCCCTGAGGATCTTCGTGACGGGAAGCTCTCTCCTCGCAGTCGCCTGTGCCCCTTTCTTGGTGCCTCAGCACAGTCCAAAGGCGGGCGCTTCTGGGACCCTATTTGTCAGCATGTTGTTGAGTCCCGAGACGCTCTCTTCTTTGAGTTCGTCTTTCTTCGTGACCTTGCCCGTCTGTCCCCGGCCTCCTCCCTTCTGCCTCTCTCACGGTTGGGGGGGAATGCCGGTCCTATTGTTCCTATTGCTGGGCCGCAGCTCTCACCATTGGGGCAACCCTCGTCGTCCGGACACACTCCCAGTTTTCTTGCCTCTCCCAGTTCCTCCGACAGCTCGTCCTCTCCTGTCACAGACTCTCTCCAGTCTGCCTCTCCACCCTCACCTCCTGCTCTGTCCAGTCCGGTCACACCCCCGATGACCTCTTCCCTGGAAACTTCCTCCGGTCCGGTCACACCGCCAGTTTCATCCTCACCTGTCACTTCTCCCGTCCATGTGGCTGACCCACCGCATCCATTCATCTCGGGTTTTGTCCCGGTCTGCCCTTTTGGCTAGGGTGGGCACCTCCATGCACTCCCTATGCGCTCTAGTGCCTCTACAACCTCTGCTCGCCATCCTCGTCTCCGACAACGTGCTCTCCTGCTCTTCCTACGAGCATGTACGCACTGGGCTTGGCCATTGGGGTCGTCCACCCCAGTTCCGCCCTTGGTTATGCGCTTCTTGCTTCAGAGCATGCGCAGGCCTTGGCAGCTGCTATCTTGAGTAGCGTGGCAGAGTGTCACACCACGTCAGCCACCACGGTCTTTCTGCTTGAACTGAGCACAATGAATCAAGCATGTAAAGCCTCCAACTCTCAGGAGTGGGAGGCAGCTATGTGTGCTTAGTTGAACGCTCTCGAATAGCATGCGATGTACGAGCTGGTCGACCTGCCGCCTGGACACAAGGCCATCGATGCTCGTTGGGTGTTTTGACGAGAGTACAAACTCAACGGATCACTCAACAAGTACAAGCCCAGACTCACGGCAAAGGGATTCTCACAGGTCCCCGGCGTGGACTTTGAGGAAAAGTTTGCACCGGTCAGATGTTACACCACAGCCAGGGCATTGCTAAGTCTTGTTGCCCATCAAAACTGGGAGCTCGAACAGATAAAAGTCAACAACGCGTTCCTCCATGGAAAGTTGGATGAGGAAATCTACATGGTCCAGCCTCCGGGCATCTCTGACGGCACTGATTGAGTGTGGCGGCTACAAAAGGTCCTCTACAGCTTGAAGCAGTTGCCTCGGTGCTGGAACCAAGGGATCACCGCCACCCTCAAGAAAGGGGGGTATCAAAGCAGCACGGTGGATACGTCACTTTTTTTCACCCCACCGTCCGTCCCTTTTGTGGCTGTCCTCATCTATGTGGATGACCGACTGATTGCCTCACCCAGCCAGGATGCTGTCAGGATGGTGAAACCGCTCTTGCAATCCACATACAAAATGAAAGATCTAGGGCCCACTCGCATCTTCCTCGGCATGGAACTTGAGCGTGACCATGCTCGTCGCACTCTCCATGTCCACCCGGAAGTGTTTTTCCACAGCTTGGGGGAGCATTTTGCCTCCTTGCTTGAGTCCACGCCCACAGCGTCGACATCCATGACCCCAGCTGGACAGCGGTTACTGAAGACATTGGATGTGTCTAAGCTAGGGGAGACAGTCGATGTGACTGACTACCTCCGAGTCATTGGGTCACTCATGTACCTTGCGATGATGACTAGGGTGGATGTCGCATTCTCGGTGAACTTCCTAGCCCAGTTCTCCAAGTGACATAGAGCGTGGCACATGGAGGTAGCATTGCGCGTTACCAGATACACCCTCTCCACAGCTCGGATTGGTCTATGCTACAGAGCTCAGCTGTCAGTTGTCATTGATGGCTACACGGAAAGTGACTTGGCTCATGACATAGACACTCGTAGCTCTGCAAGCTATATCTTCCTTGTTGGCAGAGCCACTGTGTCATGGAAGAGTGGTAAACATGATTGTGTTGCAAGCACCTCTAGTGAGGCTGAGTACTTTGCTCTAGGTGCAGGCACCTGTGAAAGTGTGTGGCTCTGTCGCTTGCTCCAGCAGGTGCATGTCCCCATCCGCTGCATCACGTTGGGTTTTGACAATGAAAGCAAGTTGATTGCTGAGCACAATGGCATGCATCATACATGCACAAAACACATAAATATTGAGAATCATTTTGTGCATGAGCACATTGCTGCAGGTGATGTCCAGGTCATTTGGGTTGACACGCGTCAGTAAAGATCTGACTTCCTCACAAAGGCACTTAACAGTAGCGTCTTCAAGGCAGCTGTGCATGCTGTTGGACAGTTGTGTCTGCGTGGTGAACCTGGATGAATGGCGGTTGTCTGTGTATGCACAATTCCTTGTCACGTCTTGTGACACCCGTGTGTGTTTGTGAACTCGTGTTTGTGCGCGTCGACTGTGGGTCATGGGGGAGTGTTGGTTAGTGAACCATAGACATGTTGTGACCTCTAGCCTTGCTGCACACTCACCACACTGATCTAGGTGATTGATGTTGGAGGGACACCGGTGCTGGTGTCCCAGAAGATGTGGTGATGGCACATGGATGTGCACAAAGAGGAGGCTCCCACAAGAACCTGTGGCAAGGTGGGCTCACAGGCTCATGGTTCCTGCTTGGTTGATTATTGACATTAGGGTTCCTAGTGATGCATTTGTGGGGGTGTAGCCGGGTTGCCATTTGTAGGTTGCAAACTGGTGTGTGCAGGTTGATTCATTTGCGTGCCATGAGGTGCCGGTACGTGTCTTGGTGAGCGTAAGGTGCGAGCGGGAGCAAGCTCGCTGGTTGCTCGCTCGCATCCTAGCGCACGCATCACCTAACACCTCGTAGGCTTTGGGCCGGGGTCCCACTCCATCAGTGATGGCCTTGAATACTAGACATCAAAATTCGGCTGATGGGCAGCAGTTGTGGCGCGACTGGTCGCGTAGCTTTGCGAGACCTTTCTTGGCGCTTTTTTTTTTTCAAAACGGCACCAGCGCCAAGTCCCCATCGCGCGTTTGCAACAACCTCCACAGCCGAGACGCGAGATCGGAGCGGCTGATGACATGAGACCGTGCGCCATGACGGTGGGTCGCGACCACCAAACCTTAGCAGTGCGCTTAACCGGTAAACGGCATGCACCAACCTGGAGCGACGCCCATCACCCCCACTACACCCATTACCGTCTGTTGTTGTAGAGGAGCCAAACTATAGAGCATAGACTCCTTCACGTGCCTAGCCCTGGGGATCTGGTTCTTCCTGCATCACGGGTATCTTGTGCACAACACCTTCATCCTCCTATTGTTGGCAGCCTTGCGCAGACACCAATGCCTTGCCAAAAATCAGAGGAGGCCCAGGTCCATTTGGACACAACCTAGAGACAAAAAGCGGATTCCAACATGGCTCACAACAAGGAAAGACACCGACTTGAAGAAAGTCGTGTGTGTGAGTCCGGCATTGTTCGATTTCATCGTAGAGGAGCTGCGACCACTCCTAGAGAGGCGGGACACCACCTTTCGTTGTGCCATCATCATGGAGGCCCGCGTGGCGATTGCCTTGACACGCCTCGCAACCGGGTTGTGTTTCAACGGCATTGCAAACAACCTCGAGGTTGGCAAGACTACGGTTTTGAACATATGCCACGGATTCTTCCTCGCATTCCGTCACATTTTCAAGAATGTTTACATCAAATGGCTGATCTACGACCATGTGCAGCAGCAAGAGCGTGAGTTCCATGCCATGCGTGGAGTCGAGGGATGTGTTGGTGCTATCGATGGGAGTTACATCCCAATCGTTGGTCCACCAGACCACAAGGAGTCGTACTACTATTGCAAGGACTTCTACGCCGTGCTCTTACAAGCAGTGTGTGATGCGCGTTGCATCATTTGGGACTACCATGTTGGATGGACTGGATCAATGCATGCCTGACGTCTCTTCACGAAGACGAATCTCTACCAACGCATCTTGAAAGGGGCCCTCTTCAGCTTCAAGCTTGTGGGTGATACATCCTACCCATGTCGTCTTTACATGCTTCCACCATACAAGTTTGGAGGCTCCGACCTACAGCCCTTGCAAACACACTTCAACAACAAGCAGAGTGGCACCCCAATGGTTATCGAGCGCACATTTGGCATGTTAAAGTGCCGATGGCGTATTTTGCTCATGCAAATGGAGCAAGAGCTGCGAAATGTACCAGTTTTCGTCACGCATGCATCATCTCACACAATATGTGCGAGATTCATGGTGATCACTTTGACATGCGGTGGTACCAAGAAGCATGTCGACGCACACTCTCTATCATACCCCACATTCCTGCTGAGGCTGCAGCAGTTGCTTCCACGTTGCAGGACATTGCGCAGGTTGGTGGTGAGTCTAGACGTGGAGGCGCTACATGGGGGGGTGGCGGAGCTATTGTGGAGGGTCCTGCTAAACAGTACAGGCAGGCTGTCAGAGAGAGGGACAAGTTAGCCTAACGTATGTGGAGAGCTCACCTTGAACGTCAAGGTGGTCTTTGAGACACAATGTCAAACTATGATGTTAGGCTCTGATGTATGAGGTTTCTATGCTCAACTCTGCTCCACTGTGAAACCATGGATGGGTTATGCACACTTCACCACTTCGACCTTACTTTGATGACACACCCCATAGCTACAGCTTCCAATCTCCATATGATGTGTGTGCACAATACGGTCACAACTGCGTGTCCATGCAAGCACAATAGAAACCTTTCAAATTACCGTAACTCACCTTTCACCAAGTTCAGTACAACAAATTTGAATTACTTCATGGCATTGTGCAAGGGTAGGATGTGGACTGCACGCAATTCACAAGGATAAGCACTATACTACTCACAAATGACACACATCACGCAATGCAACATCCTTGATCTGAATACAAGGATCAACGTAGTCCAACCATGTTGAACACATGCAAATTCACTTTGACAAAAACAGAGCACACTAAACATCAGCATCTAGCTTCTCTTCACTCAGCATGTTAATTCCTAATGCAGCCTCCACCTCCTCTGCCTCCGCCTCAATGTCCCCCTCTGCCTCCTCTGCCTCTTTCTCTACATCATCATGAGTCGGCGCGTAGTCCTCACCTTGCACTTCCCACGTTTGCCCCATGCTCTCATGCGATGTCCATGCGCTGGCCCGCTTGAATCCAGTCAGACCGGTACCCATGACCATCCCCATGCCCTGGCCCGTGCCCATCCCCATGGCCTGGCCCGTGCCCATCCCCATGCCCTGGCCCGTGCCCATCCCCATGCCCTGGCCCCTACCCATGCCCATGGCGTGGCCCCTGGCTATGCCCATGCCCTCTGCCATGCCCATGCCCATGCCCATGCCCATGCCGAGGCCCATCCCCATGCCCTGGCCCGTGCCCAGCTCCATGACCAGGCCGTGCCCATCCCCACGCCCATGCCCATGCCCATGCTCATAGCCTGGCCCGTGCCCTTCCCCATGCCCATGCCCATGCCCTGCTTCATGCCCTGGCCCGTGCCCAACTGCATGCCCTGGCCCGTTCCCTGCTCCATGCCCTGGCACGTGCCCATATCTATGCCGTGGCCCATGCCCATGTCCATGCCCTGGCCCGTGCCATTCCCCATGCCGTGGCCCGTGCACTGCCCCATGCCCTGTTCTGTGCACTGCCCCATGCCCTGGCCCGTGCCATTCCCCATGCCCTGGCCCATGCACTGCCCCATGCCCTGACCTGTGCCCATCCCCATGCCCTGGCCCGTGCCCTTCCCCATGCCCTGGCCCGTGCACTGCCCCATGCCCTGGTCCATTCCCAGCCCCATGCCCTGGCCCGTGCCCTGATCCATGCACATGCCCATGCCAGCAAACATGCTCGTCCCCGTGCCCATGCCCAAGCCCATGCTCGTCCCCATGCCCATGCCTGTGCCCATGCCTGAGGCCATGCCCGAGCCCATGCTCTTGCCCATGCTCGTCCCCGTGCCCATGCCTGAGCCCATGCCTGAGCCCATGGCCTTGCCCGAGCCCATGCCTCACCCCATGCTCGTCCCCGTGCCCATGCCCATGCCCTGGCTCGTGCCCATGTCCATGCCCATACCCATGCCCATGGCCATACTCTGTCTTGTGAGCAGCTGATGCCGCATGTTCATTGCCAGCAAGTCCAGCACTATGTTGCCCATGGTGTCAATCGACTGCTGCTGCATCTCAGCGATGCGTACCAGCGCTTGCATCACTGGATCATCCTGGACTGGTTGCCGATTCCGCCGTCCTTTGCTACCACTACGTGATGATGTACCTTCAATGCCGCTCCCATCCATGGCCCTGTTGACATACTGCGGCCTGTTGCCATTAACTCGATGAAGCCACTCGTACCATGGAGGTAGCTTGCACCGCTCCGACCCGCTTTGTGCCATCTTGTTCCGCAGCTGAACGTATCGCTCGTTCAAAGCCTTGAGTTTTGCATGGGCAGTGTGGTATGAACGATCCCATCCAAGATTACGCTTGTATAAGCGCTTCCACAGCATCACGTACTCAGAGGATCCTTGCTTCTTGGCCTCTTCCATCCACTCTGCGTCGAGGTCGTACTGCATCTTGGCCAACACCACCTCCTCATCTTCAGACCAAGGAACTGCATCCTCCCGTGCACTGGACACGGGCCTACCAGATGACGCCGAGGTCTGTGGCTCGTCTTGTACATGTGCACCACAGCCGGCTGGTTCTGTTGGGGGCGGAGTCTCACCAGCACTGCTGAAAGAAACAGTGCCGCCACTGGATTGAGACTTTGGAGAATCCTCACCATTTGGCTGCGCACTGGGTGCTGGGCTAGTGGCTGACGAGGGGCTGGTCAGTGGCGACCTCAACTGCATCCGCGGCTTCTTCCATGTCGGTGGCCGTGGAGGAGACATGAAAGTCTTGTTGGTTGCACGAGGTGATCGGGTGGGCAGCTTACCCGCTTTCTATTTCACACTTCTGGCTGCCGCGGCCGAGCCATGCTGTTGGGCTCTCTCAGGCGGTCGCGGCGGTGAGCTCAGCATCTGCACAGATGCCGTTGGAGCGGGAGCAGGTTTTGCGAGCAGTTGAGGTGCGGGGAGCACATCATCTTCTGTGGATCTGAAGGCGGCAGGCAGATCCTCGTAGAAGCGAGCGTCTTCTTCGGTGCCTCCACGCCTGTGGATTTTTTCAAACGATTGCAGGGCAGCACTAGTGGCTAGATGCAGTCGGTTAATAGGCTGGCACTCCGAATCGGTGTTGTCTGTTGGGGCTCTGGTGGGGTCGGCCATGGCATTGGGATCATGATGGGAGGGTCGGAACTCCCCAGCTCGTTGACTGGACGTCGAGGGTCGAGAGCTGCCCTGGGTGGTGGTGGTTGGTGATAGGTGTCGGGCTGGCTGGTGGGTGGATTGCGTGGAGGGTCGCCCCCCGTCACCACCACCTGGACGCGACGACTGCGCGCTCGCCCATCAACCTTCTATCAACTGAGGAGGTTGATGGGAGGTTGATGGGACAACGTCGCGTTGGCGGAAGACGTGCTTGACCAATTTGCAATGCCCGCCGTTCCCACAGATACCACCTGCTGTTTTT
Organism: Penium margaritaceum; assembly: GCA_023375785.1. Lineage (NCBI taxonomy): Eukaryota > Viridiplantae > Streptophyta > Zygnematophyceae > Desmidiales > Peniaceae > Penium > Penium margaritaceum. The sequence continues at coordinate 44,083 of SZWC01014697.1, forward strand.
GCTCTGTGATGACGGTCGCAATGAAGTTTGAGGCATTGCAATTTGCCAACGGCTCAATTGGGGCGGGAACGCGGTTCAATTTTTACTCATCAGCATTCACTGATGGTTGGACCGTGATGGCCATGAGATCGTCCTCCACAAACCGTCAGATTAAACTTCAACTTTCCTGCGCTTTTTTTTAAAGCCCATCTGATGAAGTGAGACCCCGGCCTTGGAAGCTGCTGTCTTGAGTAGCTTGGCAGAGTGTCACGCCACGTCAGCCACCACAGTCTTGCCGCCTGAACTGAGCACAGTGCATCCATGCCCATAGGAAGAGCAGGAGAGCACGCAGTCGGAGACGGGAGAGGGCGTACAGAGGCCGTGGAGGCGCTAGAGCGCGCAGGGAGTGCGCGGAGGCACCCGCCCCGGACGAAAGGGGAGACTGGGGCAGGACCCGAGATGACTGGATGCGGCGGGTCAGCCACATGGACGGGAGAAGTGACAGGTGAGGAAGACACCGGCGGTGTGACCGGACTAGGGGAAGTGTCCAGGGAAGAGGTCGCCGGGGGTGTGACCGGACTGAACAGAGCAGGAGGTGAGGGCAGTGAGGGAGACTGGAGAGAGTCTGTGACAGGAGAGGGCGGGCTGTTGGAGGAGCTGGAAGAGGCAGGAAAACTGGGAGTGTGCCCGGACAAGGAGGGCTGCCCCGAGGGTGAGAGCTGTGGCCCAGCACTAGGAACTCCAGGACCGACATTAGGAGGTAACTGATAGCGTGAGGTAGCCCGGGTTCGACTCCTTTGGCAGAATGCTCACGGATCTTTGCAGTCAGAATGATCGCAGAAATGGATCGAGTGGGAGTGGATCAAGCCACGCTTTGGCGAAATCCCACAGTCAAAGGTGAGCTCGTGTTTCACCTGATCATGGGGGGTTTCTACCCATGCCTGTTGCTCACTCGTCCTTTGACTCTCTTGTCACGTGTTCTACGCCTGACTGAAGCACATCCATGGCCGTCTCCTGTCTCCCATACTGCGTGTGTCTCACGCCTCTGACCTCTTTCCTTGCTTCCTTAAGCGCCTCCTACTGGTATCAGAGCTGTGAGGGAACGCTGTTCACGTGTGAGTGGTTCTTGCATCGCGGCACCATGCCGAGATTCGTCGCCGCTTCCGCCTCATTCTCGCTCTTGCAGCTGCCTTGCTGAAGCAGCAACCCAGAATGCAGCAACGAGGTACTGCAAGCCAGCCTACCATGGCGTTCTGAGCCACGATGGCTGTAGTGCATGGGTCGTGCAACTCCGTAGCCACACTCTCGCTGCCGCAGCCATTCTGTTGCAGGAACAACCTCTTGTGCAGCCCAGGAGTGGCTGCACAAGACACGAGCTGTGGAATCTAAGGTGCCTCGGCTCATGCCGTCTTGTAATAGGAGCACATATAGTGACAGGATCCACCTGCACCTACCGACAAGAGGGGGTGGAACTACTTGCAGCCGCCCATGGATGCAGCTGTCGTGGCACTAGCAGTGTTACGTCAGCTGCTGTCAGCAATAGTAGACGCAGAAGCAGCGTAGTAGTCGCCACGACACTAGTAACAGGAGCAGCAGCACTGCTGCAGCCATGACGTCAATAGCAGTAGCCGCCGCAATATTGCAGCTGCTGTAGCAGTAGGAGCAGTGCTTACAATGTAGCAGCCATCAGCAGCAACATCAGCGGTGACAGAAGCAACAACACCAGCAACACCAGTAACACCAGTATCGGTAGTAGTAGTAGTAGTAGTAGTAGTAGTAGTAGTAGTAGTAGTAGTAGTAGTAGTAGTAGTAGTAGTAGTAGTAGTAGTAGTAGTAGTAGTAGTAGTAGTAGTAGTAGTAGTAGTATTAGTAGTAGTAGCAGCAGCAGCAGCAAGTGCAGAACCACAACAGCCACTGCAACAGCAGCAACAGAAGCCGCTGCAGTGGAAGCAACAGCTGCAGCAAGATCACTGTTGAT
>SZWC01014698.1:20449-47078 GCA_023375785.1 Penium margaritaceum
GCTGCTGCTGCTGCTGCTGCTGCTGCTGCTGCTGCTGCTGCTGCTGCTGCTGCTGCTGCTGCTGCTGCTGCTGCTGCTGCTGCTGCTGCAGCTGCTGCAGCTGCTCCTGCTGCTGCTGCTGCTGCTGCTGCTGCTGCTGCTGCTGCTGCTGCTGCTGCTGTTGCTGCTGCTGATGCTACTGTTACCGCTGCTGCTGCTGCTGCTGCCGCCGCCGCCGCCGCTGCCGCCGCTGCCGCCCCTGATGCTGCCGCTGCTCCTGCCGCTGCCGCGGCCACAGCCACTGCTGCTACAACTGACCCTGCTCCCTCACCTGATTCTCCACCTATCCCGCCTCGAACTATTGACAGGAGGTGCGGGTTGCCGAAAATGTGTGCGGCAAAACTCTGCAGCAGAGGCACCTGCAGGCTTTTGTCTAATCCGTCCTGGTTGTGTCCTTTTGGGTCTTATCCTGTGTTGCCCTGGCTTACTTTTTCTGGGTGACGTAGTAACCTATTGTTATCGGTTAGTGGACCTTTTTTTGCGACGTCCGCTAGCCTGCGACCTGTTATTGTTACTTTGTCTCTCTGCAGGACACAGGAAACAAACCAAGAATATTCGACAGGGTTGAGTTGTAAAGACGTACCAACTTTGATCATCTCACACGCTCCGGACTGGTCAACGAGACGAGCTCATTCAACCGCATCATTCTCTGGACGCGAGATGAACTAGCGAGGGCCGAACTTGTAAGCACTCCAAGATAGCTCAAGATACATACCCGGCTTCAAATTGCAAGTTATCAAAATGAACAATGTTGAATGCATGTGCTAAATAACGAGGAAAAATTACTAGAAATGATATCATTCCAATCAATATATAATAATACGTATGAAACACATTGAATTTGCAACCGGCTGTCATAGATAAAGTCATGATGGATCACTCGCACAAGATGGTGGAATCATCTATACGGGAGGGAAACACTACACAAAATTAATAAATTTTATGATTTTATTCCATTTATGCTCATAAAAATTCATAGATGGATGCATGGAAATGCATCTAGACATGAACACATGCATGGATGCAATGAATGTGGGCAACATATTTCATGGAAAATGTCCACGTGGGAAATGATAAGAATATAATGTTATTTTATACATAATGAATATTTTTCTAAAGTAGTAATTCCACATAATCTCTTTGCCAAATCATCACATTTGGAAGTACTTTCAAAAGAAGACAAACTTACAACTAGACTCCAAACCCGGGAAAGTACAACTTATAGCTGAAAATTGGATGCCAGTGTTTTTACATGATTATTTTATTTCCTGAATTTTCACTCGCAAGTTTTTTTCGCGTTCCCCTTTTATCCAAATATCCACATGCTACTACTGTAATAGCACAATGTAACCTTGTGCACCTTAGTGCAACATTGGAACCTTTCTCATTTTTCTTCTTTTTTTTCTTTTTTTTTTTTTTGCGGCAATAGATACGCCTTGGGGGTGGTCACCCTTTTGTTAGCACCATTACAGTCGGGACTTACGGCTGCACCATGCCCCTTTTAACCTAGGTTGTACCAACGTAGGTACCCACCGATCAAGAAACTGTAGGGTTATGTGGGACTTCCACTCGTAAAAGGAGAGGTCACCCACTAAACATCCACCACCAAGAACATCTACTCCAATGGTCGTAACCAAGTGAAAGGGGGTTGAGTGGTTGGTTTTATTCAATCCTCTGAAATACCCATCCCCCTCAGAAGATGCATAGAACCTTCCTAGCCACACTCTCGTTGACCAGGCGTCAGTGCCTAGTCAGACAGTGACGACAGTCACAAGACGTGCACGTAACGGCAAGGGTTTGTCTAGGGGACACAAGGCAAAGTGTCTGATTGCTTCATAAGCATTTGTAGAGAGAGATAACAAATGACAGGTCCATGGCATAAATACCTGCCGCGGCGCACAGCGGGTGTCGCACGCGGCGGTCCAAGAGCTGTCCTAAAATCGGCCCAAAACCACTGTTTTGGCCCTAACTCTCCGCACACATGTCAAAATGTTGCGCCGTCTGAACCTAGACGTGCAGAATCTCGAGCCGGACGCTACGACTGGTCACACGCACAAGTCCGGCATCAATCTGTGGAAGGACAATGCAAAACATGCAAATCGGCCTCAAGAGCCTGTCTACCGAGGAAACTCTAGCGTCTGCAGAAAAACTACGGAGTACCCAGCAAGCACCCTGGACGTCATGGCAGCCGCCTGGTGACTGCTGGCGGGTGAATCCACCAACCATCAGTGCTCCGGCGCCAGCTGGGTCCACATCAGGGATCTGCATGAGCATGGACACAGCCGAGTGGTCACAGTAAGCTGTACAAACGGACGGAAACAGCTCACATCACAACAGAGTGGTCACAGTAAGCTGTACAAACGGACGGAAACAGCTCACATCACAACACTCCCCCATGACCCGATGGTACGAATGTCCATACGCGTGTACAACTAACACATGTGCACAACTAGATGTACAACAGTCTATGCTCACACACCCCACTCTCAAGCACTCTCAGGCAAGGGGCGTAGCCTGACAAAACGAATGGCCACCATGAACTTTCCATGTGCAAGCGCCTTGGCCAAGAAGTCAGCCCGCTGCATGTCCGTGCCGACCCAGATGACAGAGATCACCTGTCGCTCCACAAGATCACGCACAAAGTGATGCTCAACGGCAATGTGCTTCGTGCGTGCATGAAACACACCAGAGTTGTCTACGATGGCAAGGGCACTCTGGTTGTCACACTGTAGAACAATGCAGGGCAGAGACTGACGCAACTCACAAAACAGACGCTGCAGCCACACCGCCTCAGCAGCCCCAGCCCCCAGAGAAACATACTCAGCATCTGATGAGCTACGTGCGATACAACCCTACTTGCCACTTCGCCACGATACAGCGGTGCCACCAAGCAGGAATACATAGCCTGTCTGGTTGCGCCCATCAGGACTCCACGCCTAGTCGCTGTCTGTGTAGCCGTCGACTACGACCGAACACTACCGTCGAAAGCAGAGTCCGAGGTACGGTGTGGACACCATGTACTACACCACTCGCACAGCAGCATGAAGGGATCTCGCCCGAGGACATTGTGAAAACTGTGCAAGGAGGTTGACGGCAAAGGTAATGTCGGGTCGTGTGGTAGTGGCCAAGTACATCAAGGAGCCGATCAGGCGCAAGTACAGGGTCACGTAAACTGTCTCCCCCAGGTCTGCGGGATCATCCACCTTCAGAGCATCCTGCCCGTCAGGTGTGATGGGGGTGGAGGCTGTAGGAACTGCACCCAAGAGGTCAGCAAACCGCTCCCCCACAACATGGGCGTAACGTGCCTGGTGTAACAAGAGTGTCCGTCGCTGGCGATCACGCACGATCTCCATCCCGAGAAACACAGCTGCAGGACCAAGGTCCTTCATCCTGTAGGCAGCCTGGAGAACTGCCTTGGCCTCCTTCACGGCCTCCATAGAAGGAGACGCAATCAGGAGGTCGTCCACGTAGACCAGGATGGCAGTGAAGCTGTCAGCTGTCCGTCTGAGAAAGAGGGACGGGTCAGCGTCACTCTGTACGTAACCGGCACGTGTCANCACCACGTACCGCACCACTCGCACAGCAGCATGAAGGGCTCTCGCCCGAGGACACTGTGAAAACTGTGCAAGGAGGTTGACGGCAAAGGTAATGTCGGGTCGTGTGGTAGTGGCCAAGTACATCAAGGAGCCGATCAGGCGCAAGTACAGGGTCACGTCCACTGTCTCCCCCAGGTCTGCGGGATCATCCACCTTCAGAGCATCCTGCCCGTCAGGTGTGATGGGGGTGGAGGCTGTAGGAACTGCACCCAAGAGGTCAGCAAACCGCTCCCCCACAACATGGGCGTAACGTGCCTGGTGTAACAAGAGTGTCCGTCGCTGGCGATCACGCACGATCTCCATCCCGAGAAACACAGCTGCAGGACCAAGGTCCTTCATCCTGTAGGGAGCCTAGAGAACGGCCTTGGCCTCCTTCACGGCCTCCATAGAAGGAGACGCAATCAGGAGGTCGTCCACGTAGACCCGGATGGCAGTGAAGGTGTCAGCTGTCCGTCTGAGAAAGAGGGACGGATCAGCGTCACTCTGTATGTAACCGGCATGTGTCAGTGTACCAGTGATCTCCAAGTTCTAGTACCTGGGTGATTGTTTCAGGCCGTACAAGGCCTTGCGCAAGCGCCAGACCCTATCACCGACCTCGAACCCAGGTGGCTGGACCATGTAGATCTCCTCCTCTAAGGTGCCATGGAGGAACGCGTTGTTCACGTCCATCTGGTGCAGCTCCCAGTGTGGTGAGCAACAACCCCAAACAGAGCGCAAGCCGTGGTCATGCGGCCAACCGGTGCAAAGGTGTCAGTGAAATCCACTCCCTCAACCCGGGAGAACCCCTTGGCCGTCAAGCAAGCCTTGTAGCGATCCAGTGTGCCATCAGGCTTCACCTTCTTGCAAAAGACCCACTTGGCCTGTGCAGCCCTCCGCCCAGGCGGGAGGTCGACAAGATCATAGACATCGTACTCATGGATGGCTCTCAGCTCATCCTCACAAGTAGCATGCGACAGGTCTGCATCGTGAGCTGAGAGTGCCTCCTTCAACGTGCATGGATCAGGCATCGTCAAGGGAGCGCTCTGGGTGGCTAAGACACACGCCTCCGGACTCGGTCTGACCGTGACAAGGTCGGCTGCGGCGTGGCAAGCGACCAAGAACTCTCGAGAGACCAACTTGTGGCCGACATGACATACTAGGTGAATCTCGGTGTAGTCTGCCTAGACACTCAGGCCAAGGGCCTTCGTGCCGGGCTCGCCACTCTGAACACTACAAGTCGGTCGTCTAGGCACAAGGTGAGCAGTCCGCTGAGCTCTAGAGGTCAATGGTCGCAGGCGACCGTGAGGCTCGCGGGAGTACCTCGAAGCAGCGCTCGCCTCAGGCTGCGGGGAAGGCTGCTATGCCAGAGTCGTAGGAGGCATGGGTGGATGCATGTGAGTGGGTGTGACGGAGGGGAATGACACTGGTAAGGGGTCAGGTGTACTAGAGGGGACCGGCAATGGCACCTGTACAGGATCGGGTGTGCCAGAAGGGTCTCACACCGACACATGGCCAGGTGTGCTAGAGGGATTTGACGCTCGTACGGGATCAGGTGTGTCAGAGGGAACTGGAGCCCGCACGGGATCCGGTGTGGAACAAGGAAGTGGTACAGGATCGGGTGTGTCGGACAGTATGGATGAGGCTACTGGACCCACAGCCACGATGGCCGGATCGTCAGCAGCCGAAGACCGGTCAGCACGTGAGGGAGCCCGGCCGAACCCATCCGCGAGACTAGTCTCCACCATCCGCCGGGAAGCCACACAGGTAGGAACATGGTCGGCGGCCTGTGACAGAATGCTGGATAAGTCGCGGAAGGTGAGAGTCTGAAAGAAGAGAGCATCTCGAGAGTCGACAATGCGATGGCAAACAGGGTCCCAAAACCGCCAGGCCTTTGACCGGGGGGGAGATGTCGAGGAAGGCACACATGCATCCCCGAGGTGAGACCTTAGAACCCCGCTGGTCCTCGATGTACCAGACACACGTGAGAGACCCCCAAACGCGAGCGAGACAGAGATCAGCACGATGGCCAAACCACAGCTCATACGGCGTGACATGGTCTGGAAGCGGACCATGCGGCAAGCGGTTCCAGACCCACGTCATGTAGGAGAAGCCCTCAAAGGCAAAGGACTCCGGTAGACCGCACTCAGATCGCATAGCGCTAATCGCATCCTNCCGAGGTGAGACCTTAGAACCCCGCTGGTCCTCGATGTACCAGACACACGTGAGAGACCCCCAAACGCGAGCGAGACAGAGATCAGCACGATGGCCAAACCACAGCTCATACGGCGTGACATGGTCTGGAAGCGGACCATGCGGCAAGCGGTTCCAGACCCACGTCATGTAGGAGAAGCCCTCAAAGGCAAAGGACTCCGGTAGACCGCACTCAGATCGCATAGCGCTAATCGCATCCTCCATGGTGCGGTTCCAATGCTCAGACACACCGTTCTGCTGTGGTGTAGCAGGGGCGGAGAGCTGGTGAAAGATACCGTGCTCGGCAAAGTAGGCATCCATTTCGCCCAAGAACTCGCCACCACGATCTGAACGGAATGTGTGCAGAGTGTGACGAGACTGACGCCCAGCCATTACAAGCCACAGGCAGACTGCCAATGCGGCATCGCTCTTGTGGCGCAGGCTGTAGACCCACCGTATCCGCGTGAAGTCATCAGTCACGGTGAGAACGTATCGACCTCGATCAGAGAGGGACTCGACTAGGAGAGGGCCGAAAAGGTCCGAGTGAACCAACTCAAGTGGGCGCAGTGCCCGGGAGGAGGAGTCAGGGTAAGAGCAGCGATGCATCTTACCCTGGGCGTAAAAAAGACAGTCGGTCTTGGGCAGCTTCTCAAAAGAAGCTGCGTCAAGACCGAGGGCTGGTTGAGTACGAATGAGCTTGGACACAGTGTCCGAGCTCACATGGCAGAGGCGACGGTGTAACAAGCGCTGGTGTTCCGGGGAGAGAACACCAGTGACAAACACTCGCGCAGAAGGTGGAGGGGAAGGAGAAGCAGAGGGAGTGCAATGAGACACACGATACAAGTCATCAACAACAGAGGCAAGAAGCACAACGGCACGTGTGTCAAGAGCAATCACTATGGCAGAGTCAGCAGAGTGCTCAACAGTGAGGCCCATCCTGGTGCATGCACGAACAGAGAGCAGGCTGAGCTCAAGAGCAGAGACAAAGAGCACATCAGAAATGTACAAGGGGCCAGACGGACCATCGAACCGCACAACCCCAACTCCCTGTACAGGCAACGACTGACCAGACCCTGTGCGAACAGACCAAACAGACGCAACGGGACCCAGCACAACGAAGTCACTACGACGAAAGGTCATGTGATAAGTGGCCCCTGAGTCAATAATCTAGGTGCCACTCGGCTCACGACAAGTCGTTGACACTAAGCAACGTGCCACAGAACACTCTGCCTCTGCTGGGCGCTCAGCAGAGGACTCGGAACAACGACGGACAACACGGATTTGTGACTCAGCAAGCCAGTCGATACTGTCAGGTCCATCCTCATCGCAAGCCACCATAGCTCCACCACAAGCATCATCACGAGCAACAGACGCAATAAGACAAGCTGTGTCAGGACCACTTGGCTGTGACAACACACTTGCACCTCCTTGAGTACAAAGCGCCAGCAGTTGACGAAGCTTTGCGATCGTGCGATCCCGAGGGTCCACCTCACTACTGCCGCCTGATGAAACGGGTGTGTCTGCAGCACTTGTGGTCGTGGCGCGCCCAGTCCGTGTGTCGCTCGAGGAAGTCCACTGTGCGTGCGCCGCCTGGAGGCCGCACATGATCCGAGTCTAGTCAAGTGGCTGCTCACACTCTGTGTAGCGGTGAGCACCTCCATAGTTATAGCAATGGACAGAACGTCCACTGCCACTACTCGCCGGCTGTTGCTGCTGTTGCTGCTGCTGCTGCTGCTGTCCCTTTCCGCATCGCTTCTTCCTCTTATTTCCCTATGCGGCCGCTGCAATGCCCTGAGTGTGGCCGCTCGGAGTAGAAGAGGAGGAGGAGGAGACGGTCGAGGTGGGACTGGTGAGCAGGGACAGAGGCGTAGGAGGCGTCGCAGTCACTACTGCAACGAGTGGACTCTGCTCATGAGCAACAGTAGCCTCATGAGCTGATGTGGCCTGGATGAAGTAGCGATGGGCTCGAAGAAGCAGCTGTAGTGACTCTGTCAGCTCAGAGAGAGCCACACGATCAAAGCCCGTAAAGAGCTTCACGTAGTCCAAATGCGCTCTCATCATGATGGTGTCAAGTGCCCACAACTGTGTCCCACCACCGGTCCCAAGGCGCGTGTAAAGGCGGATCGCGTGCCTCCAGTAGTCAGCTGCGGGCTCTGTGGGGCCCTGGCGAAGGGAGTGAAACTCACGTAGTCGGGCCGCCCTCGTGGCATGGGTCTCGCCAGCGAGAAGTGTCAGGGCCAGCTCCTAGCCCTGACGCGGATCTGCTCCAATCCCGGTCTCGGTCCGACCGAGGAAAGGACGGAAGTCGATCACAGTCTCCCGTGGCATGGCGTAGAGGAGACCCCGCATCGCTCTCGCTGCTGTCTGGGCCTGGTAAGCGTCGCGGGTCTGGTACTGGCTGTGGTAGTACGGCCAGACACCCTCAGAATTGGCCCACACCTGAAACAGGGTCTCCCAGCAATCGAAGCCCTCGTCACTATCATAACGGGGTGGAGGTGTCTCAAAGTCCTTCAGTCGCCGCTCCATGGGGAGGGCGACCTCAGGCTCAGGAGATGGTGGGCGGGGTATGGGGAGCCCACCAGTGAGGGAAACACCACCAAAGGTGAACGCTGCTGAACGACGTGTCTGATCCTGACGGCGAGAAGGTGGTGGAGTGGGAGGCTGTGATCCCAGACGTAACTCACAGATGCGCTCCTCAAGCACACGAATCTCGTGCTCGCGTGAGTCATCCTCAATCTCCTCCTCGTCCCAGGTGTCCACCTGTGATGATCGATGCTGAGACCGCCGCACTGTGTAGGGTGTAGACTGCTGAGCGGATGGTGCAGCTCCAGTAGACTCTCNTCTCAAAGTCCTTCGGTCGCCGCTCCGTGGGGAGGGCGACCTCAGGCTCAGGAGATGGTGGGCGGGGTATGGGGAGCCCACCAGTGAGGGAAACACCACCAAAGGTGAACGCTGCTGAACGACGTGTCTGATCCTGACGGCGAGAAGGTGGTGGAGTGGGAGGCTGTGATCCCAGACGTAACTCACAGATGCGCTCCTCAAGCACACGAATCTCATGCTCGCGTGAGTCATCCTCAATCTCCTCCTCGTCCCAGGTATCCACCTATGATGATCGATGCTAAGACCGCCGCACTGTGTAGGGTGTAGACTTCTGAGCGGATGGTGCAGCTGCAGTAGACTCTCCAGGTGGCTGCTGTGAAGCCATCGAACGACCCCGCAGTAACTCCGTGATCTCCTGCAACGCGTCGAACTGCCTCTGCTGCTGCTGGCACATCTCGTCCTGCGACCGACGAAGCTCATCGATCATGCGGGATTGCGACCGTGGGCTCATAACGCCGGAAGAGGAAGAAGAGGGATCAGCGGGTCCTTTGTCCTCACGGACCGGCGCCATCGCGGTCCTCAGTATGGGGCGGAGCGTTTTTAATGCTCCAAACAAAAAACTGACAGCGTTTCTTGAGGATTTGAGAAGCTGGCAGTTTTTGACTGTCCGGCCAAAGTTTTGGCTAAGTATGGTGCTGACGGCCAGAAATTTGGCAAAGTGCTGAAATTTTACAATTTTAGCACTTAAAACTCAAGGCTGTCCAAATCAAGCAAAATTTGGACCACAGAGGCTCTTGAATGTGCTGAACATGGTGGTAAAATTTTCGGTCGCAAAAAGTTTGAAAAAGTGGCAAAACGTCACTTTTCCCTGTTCTACCTGAATTTCAGGAGAAAACAAATCTGCGTTGCACTTCAGTATTTGCTGGTGGCGACAGAGTACGAAACTGAGCATGAATAGTAGCTCTGGAGAGCTTAAGAGAAGAGCTTTCCAACGCACCCTCAAACGCTGAAAACGGCGTTCGTTTGAAGCCAGGGCAAGCTCGTGCCGACAAGGAGGTGGTGGCTGACGCGATTTTCCACTGCGGCTCCTCCACGTCCGTGCGGCTTCTAGGAAGTTGCACGGACAGCGGCAGCGGTGGCGCACGCTGCTGTTGTTGCTGCTGCTGCTGCTGCCGCTGAGCTTGATGGCAACGACCTCAAGCCACTTTGGCGGCTACTGTTGCTGATGTTTCTGATGCCGCCGCCGATGTTGCTGCTGTGGTCAAAACTGCCAGCACTGTTGCTGCACTGCTGGACAGCTGCTATGGCACTGCTGCGCTGGCGTTCTGCTACACTACTGCACCCCTCCTGCGCGACTCCTCCGTCACACAGGTGTTGCGGCCTGCGCCTTGCAATGGCGCAGGTTGGTGGGTCCTCCCAGGACCTGTCGCTGCTGCTGTGTGCTGTTGTGGCTGCTGCTGCTCACTGCTGCTGCGATTGCTGCATCTCTGCTGTGCAGCACAACAAGCTCTGGCTTGTTGCTCTGATACCATGAGAAGATGCATAGAAGCTTCCTAGCCACACTCCCGTTGACCAGGCGTCAGTGCCTAATCAGACGGTGACGACAGTCACAAGTCGTGCACGTAACGGCAAGGGTTTGGCTAGGGGACACAAGGCAAAGTGTCTGAATGCTTCATAAGCATTTGCAGAGAGAGATCACAAATCACAGGTCCATGGCATAAAGACCTGCCGCGGCGCACAGCGGGTGTCGCACGCGGCGGTCCAAGAGCTGTCCTAAAACCGGCCCAAAACCACTGTTTTGGCCGTAACTCTACGCACACACGCCAGAATGCTGCGACGTCTGAACCTATACGTGCAAAATCTCGAGCCGGACGCTAGGACTGGTCACACACACAAGTCCGGCATCAATCTGTGGAAGGACAATGCAAAACATGCAAATCGGCCTCAAGGGCCTGTCCACCGAGAAAACTCTAGCGTCTGCAGAAAAACTGGAGAGTACCCCAGCAAGCACCCGGGACGTCATGGCAGCCGCCTGGTGGCTGCTGGCGGGTCAATCCACCAACGATCAGTGCTCCGGCGCCAGATGGGTCCGCATCAGGGATCTGCACGAGCATGGACACGGCGGAGTGGTCACAGTAAGCTGTACAAACGGACGGAAACAGCTCACATCAGAACACCCCCCAGGTTGTTAGGCTTGTTGCACTAGACACTGGATAGCTGTGGAAGGAGGACTGCGACTGGTGGGGAGAGTTTTGTGTCTATTTTTGCTATTCAAGGGGAAGCCACACAAACCAACGCTCCCCCTGGCTGACAAGGCCGTCAAAGCAGAATACACACATAAGCTGAGGTACTAAACAACAGCGTACGCAAATCCATAGTTTGCATTGGTCAACCACAAACACACACACACACACACACACACACACACACACACACACACACACACACACACACAAACACACACACCTGCTGCCCATCTAAGGTCTCCTCACGACGCTGACACATCATACCAAGTGTTCGTGTTTAGACCATGAGAAGAGTCATGCACACGCACAAAAACCTGTCTAATGCACATCATACACATGTAAAACGGCAAGAGGGTCTCCTCGTGACACTGGCGGTACTAGTGCCCCGGTCTGGACCACTACGAGCAATCGAACAGGTGTCTATATGCCCACTACAATAGCACCATTGATCAACACACAGGATCATAAGGGGGTCTCCTCATAACACAAGTGCAAGTCGCTACGTGTCCGGGTCTCGACCACTATGAGCAAACCAGCTGGCATGCACATGCCACACGTAGTATGGCCACACACCAAGGCACACGATCGCATGGTCTTCTCATGACACTGGTGCAACCGATCAAGTGTTCGGGTCTCGACCAACAGAGTGCTACTGTAAGCCGGACAGTGCCAACGGCACTGATCACGTCTTGAGGATTCCTTGAATGTATAATCTAACTGTGGATTTGGAATCTACAGGAAAAACCGTGCAAGATCGATCCATGAACGGGGTCGATCCATCAAGAATTGAGGAAGTTACGCCCGGCCGAAGGTTGGACCGGCCGAGGGGAAAACAGATGACGGGAATTCATCCCCAAGGACCAAGGCTCGACCCTCGGAAGACCCAACAAGGCCGAAGCGCCCCTTGGGGCCCGGTTAGTCAATGAGTCAAGGATCATTGAGGGCCAAGAGTGCTTCGGAATGGCGCCCCGATGTGTCATTACCAGCAAGGGCGCTTCGGGCGGCCGTCACCGCCGCTAGTGGTGCTGCCAGCGGCAGATTATCGTGGTTCACGGAAACGGCCATATCTCGGCCGTTCCTCCACGGAATGATGCGATTCTTGGTGCGTTGGAAAGCTGGGAAGATGAGCTACGTGATTTTAGAGCAATAACGCTCATCCCAGGTCCATACGGAGCCATGCATGGCTCGGCGACCTCGGGTCACCTAGGATGTATCATCATGTACATATAGTCTTGTATGTTGACACTTGAATAACAAGTACAGTTTACTCCCACTGTGCCACACATGTTCCCGTGCTCCGCCAAGACAATCCTACGCTTCCGCAACGCCGGGTTGGTGTGCACCGGCCTCCCCGTGGTCGCCGTTGCCACCGGTTGGTGTCTCCACCATCCGGTTGAGGCTAGCACACCGAGCCCGGTTCACACTTGGTATCAGAGCCACCCTTGGCTCAGGGGCACAATCATCTACGTGGCAACCTCTCCTGGTCAGCGTAGACTAGCACGCATCTCGTCTCTTTGGCGGATCAGTGCCCAAGGCCAACCACGCACTCCGGTGACAAGGCGGTAACAGGAGGACCCGTTGAGGAAGAAGTTGTACCGGACGTGAAGATGACTTCAACCGGCTCGTCCTCGTTGGCCGCGGCGTTTGACGCGCAAGGCAAAGTAACAGCAGCCGCAGCGTTGCAAAATTTGCCCGCCGACATGCAGGCCAAGATGGACCTGTTGGAGAAGCACAACGAGTATCTCAATCAAGAGCTCGCGAAGCGTCCAGTGACAACACCAGTGGCAGTTGCCACCGCTAATGTACCTGCGGTGGGCGTCCGGAGCCCGCCCAAGCCGGAGCCATTGGACCCATCGAAGAAGGATGGGCCAGCTCCGCACGCTTGGATACTCGGACTGGAATTGTACTGCACCGCCATCGGCGTGGATGCCTCAAGGTACGAGGCGCGCCGCGACTATGCCGTGACCCTGTTGAGAGGGGCATCGTTGGATTGGTGGGCCGATGTGATGCGGTCCAATCCACACGGCAGTGGAGTAGCCATGGTTGCCGGCATTGCGGCCGCGACCGGAATCTCAACCCCATCGGCTCCAACGTGCAGCAGTGGCGACCCTACCCTGAAATGGCCGACCTCGTGGAAGGAGTTCACGGAGGCGTTCATCAAGCTCTTTTCCGTGGGTGACGTGAGGAACAACGCGCGTGCCAAGCTGCGTCGGCTTCGCCAAACTGGCGGCGTCGCCGAATACACCCGCAGGTTTTGTGAGATTGTCGCCAACTGTGGCTTCGACTCCCACGAATTGTGCTTCCACTACAGCAACGGCCTCAAGAACGACGCCCGCGCTGTGACGGTGATACACGACCTCAACGACGACCTGTCGGCAATGATTGCAGCAGCCGAACGGTACGATTCGCGTGTAGAACAGGCTCATGCCAACAGCCACAACTCTTTTGGTGGTGGTTATGGCAAGCGGGCCGAGAGCGACGTCACGCCCATGTAGATCGGAGCGTTACAACGGCGCAAGTGTTACAACTGTGGCAAGCCTGGCCACATTGCGCGTGACTGTCGAAGTCCAAAGAAGGGCGACGGCAAGGGTAAGCGGCAGGGGAAGGGGATGCAAGCCATGAAGGAAGCGGATAAAGCGACAAAGGAGTCGGGAAACGAGGAGAGCCGGGAGTAGATGGCGTTACTCCTGGCTCCTCTCAGCCCAAACCGCCAGTTGACCGCCCACCCGAACGCCTTGCGGCAATTAAGGGGGTTTCCGCGGTCAAGGCATGGGACGCGGGGTATGAGGAGGAGCAGCCCGCACTTCTCTTGGAGGCGCGAGTGAAAGGCGTCAAGGGGAAGGTGGGGAGCCTGCTGGATTGTGGCGCGAGCCACAGTTTTGTGAGCATGGAGTGTGCTCGGAAGTGGGGCCTTGCGCTCACGAGCAAGAAGCGGACCGCTAACCAAGTGGACGGCACGATTGAAGTGGGGTACCTGGCCCGTCCCCTCTCCATTCGCGTGGGGAAGCTTNCGGGGTATGAGGAGGAGCAGCCCGCACTTCTCTTGGAGGCGCGAGTGAAAGGCGTCAAGGGGAAGGTGGGGAGCCTGCTGGATTGTGGCGCGAGCCACAGTTTTGTGAGCATGGAGTGTGCTCGGAAGTGGGGCCTTGCGCTCACGAGCAAGAAGCGGACCGCTAACCAAGTGGACGGCACGATTGAAGTGGGGTACCTGGCCCGTCCCCTCTCCATTCGCGTGGGGAAGCTTTGCATAACGACCGTATACCGGGTGTGCCCGATGAAGGATTACGATGTGATCCTCGGTCGTGACTTCCTCCACAAGTACAATCCCGTCGTCAATTGGGAGGCGCGCACCGTCTCAGTCAAGCTCGGAGACAAGGAGTATCCCCTGCCTACGTGGTCCGAGGAAGAGGCCGCGGAGGAGGAGGAAGCGCCGCAGCAGTCGGTGCCTCGCAAGGAGGAATCGGCGCCTATGATGCTGAATTTGGTGTAGCTCAAGCGCGCGATTTAAAAAAGGGAGCAGATTTTTTTGGCGTTCGTGCAAGACGTGGAAGACGATTTCGATGAACCAGAGGACGTGGCACCTGCTGTGGCGTATGGGGCGACTCGTAAGCAGCCGGGGGTCCAAGGCAAGTTTGCCGCGGTGCCTGAGGGGCTTCGGAAGGTGTGTACGGAGTTTGAGGATGTGTTCCCCGACACCCTCCCGGCGGGTCTGCCACCAAAGCGGGACGTGGACCATCGCATCGACCTCAAACCTGGAGCGCGCCTGCCTGTTCGTGCAACGTACCGCATGAGCGACGAGCAGCTGCAGGAGCTCAAGAAGCAGCTGACCGAGATGACGGAACAGGGCTTCATCCGCCCCTCCTCGTCTCCTTACGCTGCACCGATCTTGTTGGTGCAGAAAAAGACAGGGGAGATGCGCATGTGCGTGGACTACCGGGCGTTGAACGAGTTGACCATCAAGAACCGGTACCCGCTTCCATGAGCTGAGGAGCTCTTTGATCAACTCCTTGCGGCTCGCTTCTTCACAAAGATCAACCTCCGTTCCGGCTACCACCAGATCCGCATCGTAGTAGATGATGTGGAAAAGACGGCCTTCCGTACCCGCTATGGTCACTACGAGTTCCTCGTGATGCCTTTCGGGTTGACCAATGCACCGGCCACCTTCATGGCGGCAATGAACAACATCTTCAGGCTGTACTTGGATGACATCGTGGTGGTGTACCTCCACGACATCTTGGTGTATAGCATGACGGCGGCGGAGCATGAGGAGCATGTGAAGAAGGTCCTCGAGATTTTGAGGAAGGAATTTTTTTTTGCAATACTCTCTAAGTGTGAGTTCACGGTGGGGAAAACTGAATTCCTTGGACACATAATTGGCAATGGACAGATTGCCATGGACCCGCACAAAGTGTCGGCCGTGCAAGAGTGGCCGAAGTTGCGTAATGTGCATGATGTGCAAGTGTTCCTTGGTTTTTGCAACTACTACCGCAGGTTCATCCTTGGCTACGCGGGAGTGTCAGCGCCACTCTCCAATCTCACTCGCAAGGATCGCGAGTGGAGTTGGGGAGTTCGCAAACAAGAAGCCTTTGAGAATCTCAAACGGGCTCTGACCTCCGCGCCGGTCTTGCACTTGGCCGACAGCGGCCGTGAGTTTGAAATGGCGACGGATGCATCGGACCTAGCCATTGGTGGAATCCTTTTGTAGGACTTTGGCAACGGGTCGCAGCCGGTCGCCTACTACTCGCGCAATTTGCGTGGGGCGGAGCTGAACTACGCCACCCATGACAAGGAGATGCTCGCCGTGGTCGCAGCCTTCAAGAACTGGCAGTGCTACCTCAAGGCGCGGAAATGCACGGTCTACACCGACCACCACGCGTTGAAGTACTTCAAGACGCAGTCGAACCTGAGTCGGCGGCAAGCGCGTTGGGTGGAGTACCTCGAGTCGCACTTCGACTACGAGATTGTGTACCGGCCGGGTCGCATCAACCCAGCCGACGCACTCTCACGGCGACCGGACCTGATGATGCGGGTCGCGTCTCTCACCATCCACGAGGATGCCTTCCTTGTGAAGCTCTTCACTGAGGGATACGAGGCGCATGGGGAGTACGACGCTCGGAGATTTTTCTTCGAGGTGCCGTATTGGCGACGGCGCGGCACGCAACAGGTGGTGGTTCCCGCGGTGCCCGCACTTCGGCAGCTGATTTTGGAGGAGTGCCATGACAGTGGCCTGAGCTGTCACTTCTCCGTCGACAAGACATTGAAGATGGTGGCTCGCTTCTTTTGGTGGCCCACCATGTCGTCGGAGGTGGCTGAATTCTGCCGGAGTTGTGACGTGTGCCAACGCCACAAGGCGAGGAGGACAAAAACCCCGGGTCTCCTCCAACCCTTGCCCATCCCCGAGCAGTCGTGGCAGGACATCTCCATGGATTTCATCACGGGTTTGCCCACGACAGCGGCAGGCCACAATGCGGTGTTGGTGGTGGTGGATCGCTTCAGCAAGATGTCGCACTTCATTGCGACGCGTGATACGGTGGACACGGAAGGCACGGCCCGGCTGTTCCTCAAGCACGTGGTGCGTCTTCATGACGTGCCACGGTCCATTGTGAGCGACCGTGACCCGCGTTTCACAAGCAAGTTCTGGCGAGAACTCATGGAACGGTACAGCAGCAAGGTACAGCTGTCAACCAGTTTTCATCCCCAAACTGACGGGTAAACGGAGCGGACGAACCAGACGTTGGAGCAGCTCCTCCGTACAGTGGGTGATCCGGACGAGACGGCGTGGGACCAGCGATTGCCAATCGCTGAACTGGCGTACAACTCTACCACGTCCGCCTCCACCGGCAAGGCGCCATTTGAGGTGGTGAACGGGACGGTGCCCGCCACACCTTTCAGTTTGCACGTCACAAGCAACCTGCCCGCGGTGGAGTCTACTGCACGCGACTTCAAGCAGATTTGGGCGGCGACGCGACATGCATTAAAGAAGGCGCAAGAGCAGCAGAAAGTGAAAGCGGACCGCCGACGCGTGGACGCAACGCTCAAGGTCGGTGATCGCGTGCCTGTCGACAGCGCGCACGTCAAACTTCGCGGGGTCCGGTTGGACAAGTTGAAACCTCGGTGGCTTGGTCCGTTCGCGGTGCTCGAAATGCGGACACCCGTGGTGGTACGGTTGGCTCTTCTGCCTTCCATGCCTGTCCACGATGTGTTCCACATATCCAAGCTCAAGCTCTACCATGATCCGGCCGAGCATTTCCCTGGCCGCAGTTCTGAACCTCCCCCTCCGGTGGTGATCGAGGGCGAGCAAGAGTTTGAGGTGGAGGCCATCCTTGACCACCGTCGTCGTGGTCGTGGATGGGAGTACCTGGTCAAATGGAAGGGCTATGATGCGGCCCACAACTCATGGGAGCCTACCTGCAACTTCAACGTTGGCGGGATCAATGCTATCCTCCGGGAGTATCAAGAGCGAACCGGGACGGCTCGCTCCTAAAGGGGGGGGTAGTGTAAGCCGGACAGTGCCAACGGCACTGATCACGGCTTGAGGCTTCCTTGAATGTATAATCTGACTGTGGATTTGGAATCTACAGGAAAAACCGTGCAAGATCGACCCAAGAACGGGGTCGATCCATCAAGAATTAAGGAAGTTACGCCCGGCCGAAGGTTGGACCGGCCGAGGGGAAAACAGATGACGGGAATTCATCCCCAAGGACCAAGGCTCGACCCTCGGAAGACCCAACAAGGCCGAAGCGCCCCTTGGGGCCCGGTTAGTCAATGAGTCAAGGATCATTGAGGGCCAAGAGTGCTTTGGAATGGCGCCTCGATGTGTTATTACCAGCAAGGGCGCTTCGGGCGGCCGTCACCGCCGCTAGTGGTGTTGCCAGCGGCAGATTATCGTGGTTAACGGAAACGGCCATATCTCGGCCGTTCCTCCACGGAATGATGCGATTCTTGGTGCGTTGGAAAGCTGGGAAGATGACCTACGTGATGCTGGAGCAATAATGCTCATCCCAGGTGCATACAAAGCCACGCACGGCTCGGCGACCTCGGGTCGCCTAGGATGTGTCATCATGTACATATAGTCTTGTATGTTGACACTTGAATAACAAGTACAGTTTACTCCCACTGTGCCACATGTGTTCCCGTGCTCCCCCAAGACAATCCTACGCTTCCGCAACGCCGGGTTGGTGTGCACCGGCCTCCCCGTGGTCGCCGTTGCCACCGGTTGGTGTCTCCACCATCCGGTTGAGGCTAGCACACCGAGCCCGGTTCACAGCTACCATACACCTAGAGCTATGCAGGCACATGGCATGAGCCACACGGTGGCTGCTGTAGTATTCTCATAGTAGAGAATGGACCCCTCATAATGCATCTCCCATGACGTCGCGTCAGGTCGAGGTCCACACAACACTCCCTCTAGGCAGATGAACCTGGTGGCAATTTCCTTGATGGAGATGCCGATGCCGTATCTGAATAGGTCCTGCGCGATGAATCATGTGGTCTCTCGATCATGGAGAGACTGCTCCCCCTGTCATGTACGAGTTGGTTCGTAGCCTCAAAGAAAATGTGGTTTCTGCGGCTACGACTCCTCACGTTGCTGTTGCATCAACTCGAGTGCGCCTGTCCTCGCGTGTCTGCCAATGGTCCCAACTCACAGCCTCTCCTCTCTCTGCTCTACCGCGATGCATCTGTGTTCGCCTGAGGAATGGAAATGGGCGAGCAGCACGCGAGCATGGATGAAATGGCAGAGCTTGCCTCCAAGGCGGGAGGGAGCACCCTCAGGCTCAGGGATGTATGGCCAAAAGAGGAGGGCCAGAGTGACGAACGGATCACCACTCATGGACGAAGGTGACGATGGAGCAGCTGAGTTGGGTGGATGAAGGTGCGTGATGGCAGTAGGAGAAGGAGGACCGATGATGGAGTCGACAGGAACGACAATGGCGGAAGTTGAAGGCACGCTTAGCTATCATATGGTAGTGTCTCCATCGAGTGTCATATTTAGAGCTGCTATAGGATCCTGCTTGAGTATGGGTGTGCGAGATCCTGGTAGTGGAAATCTTGTACCAATAGTACTGGTGGTGCTCCCCTCCTCTAAGAATCGCTCATGTGCTGCCATCACCTCCCGATGTAGCATCACTTCACGCTCCAGCATGTCAGCGTAATCTGCCTCGGACATATGGAGGTGACCCATGTCTACCTTGCGTAGGATAAACTCTACCTCACTGGATGCTACACATGCAGACTGCAAAACTCGTAAGTATAGCTCCATGTACATCTTTGCTACTGAAGACGATGGAACCGGTGCTTCTACATCCTCCTTGGGGTGAACCAAACTCGCAATGTGCTGAGACGGTGGAACAGCAGATGCAGCTGCAGGTGTTGCATCCACACCACCGATCATGTCTGTCATATGAGAAGGAATGAGCGGTTGCATGCCGAGAGAGAAGGAGGAGTTGTCGGAGTTCGTGGAGCATGTGGAAATGTCTTCCGTGCAGGTACTGCCACTCTCAACGTTGATGTGATGAGCAAGGTCACCAACGGGTGAACACGGGAGGAGAGAATTCAATGCCTACTGACGAGGTGACCTCACCCGCGTGTACGGATCTTCTCCACTGTCCTCGCCTGCCAGTATAGTGAACACAGGTATGCAGGACTCCGGCTCAACAATGCTTGTCAAGGCGACCAGCAAGTGCAATTGGCGCTCATGCACGGTCTCGCCGAAAAGGCTGGTCGTTGCCACTTGCTTGATAATGGAGTGAGGACTACCATCTGACTCCGTCATGTGTGTTGCTACGTCGTCGTGTGTTCGAGAACCCGTAGAATTTGGGAACATGGGCGACTATTCACTCTGAAGCTGGTCCTGAGGTAGTGTAGATGACACAATGCAGCCTGTTGTGTCTGCTGCAACGCATGTCCCACTGACATCTCTCCGAATGGCTACTCTCAAGAATGCCTCAATTTCTCAAAGACCAGCCGGTTGACTCTGCTCATGCACTGCAACCGCTGTCGTATTGGTGTAAGTCCCATGCGCTAACGTCCCTGGAAATCCGTATGGGTTATCCTTATCCGTATGATACTCCTGTGCCACGACCAGGCCGCTACCGGTCGGAGTCGTGAGTGGCACCGCCCAGGCACACGAGACCTGCACTCCTCCTGATGAAACCTACTATTGTATAACCTCCGGCTCTTGCCCCAGCGTAGATGTTGACCTCGATGACATGCACGTCCTAAGCACTCCAACCTCCACCGGACTTGTGTGAGGCTACTGCACACTCTCCCCCAAACGTCTTGTAGACACATCCCGATCTATACAAGTCTTCTGTGCCACCGCCAGGCCGCAACCGGTCAGATCCGCGAGTGGCACAGCTCAGGGTTGCTGTGCCTGCGCTTGTGATGTAACCTGCCACTGGGAAAGACCTAGATCCAGCCTGAGCGTGGAGCTTGATGACATGCAAGTGTCCGCCATGAACGCCATGTTAGGATGAGAATCCATGCCATGTGCTGTCGCCGTATTGTCTGAATCTGCCTGAGCTGACGCTCGGGCACCATGGCTTGATGCAAGTGCGGATGCTTTCGCTGCGGTCACAACAAGCAATGCGCGGTGAGCACACTCACCCTCAACAGGTAGAAGAACGAAAGCCAAGGAGGCGGAGGATGTATCAAACCGGCGTGAGCACGACGTGTGGAGCGGTGGTATTGACGCCGCGGGGACACACGACTGGAATCATGACGTGAAGGTATGTCATTCCGCGGTGGTGTCGTGGTCACAGGAGAGTGGAGGATCAAAAGGATGGTGGCAGCTTGGGACTAGCCAGCATGTGGAGCTAAAGAGACACCTTCCATGAGGAAGGAGGAGAGGATGAAGGAGATGAGATCAAGGAGGCCATCAACGAACTACTAGCAAAAGCATGCTCGATGACGATGAGGTCACAAAGCCGCTGCACCATCTGCCTCAGGCCATGGGTCTTGGCAAATATGGTCGCAACAGGTCAAGCGAGGGGATCTACCAACACTGGCACATCCGTATGCTGTGGAGGATGTAGGCTCGGACACGGTTGAAGCCAAGGTAGATTCCAGCCGCGAGGACGTATCCAGTAGCGATGCCAACCATGACATCCATCACCATCGTAATAGCAGGCGAATGCAAACGGCGCCTGCTCAAATGTCTACGCACTCATCTCGTGCGCTAGATGAAGAATAGATGCCGAGGGCACCTACTCCCCGTGGCAAAAACCAAGCCACGGAAGAGGATGAGACCAGTAGGTACTGTCACTCACACAGGTCATGGCGTCGAGGTCAACAAATGTGACCAGAAGAGACAAGCTGCACCGCCACAGTACGCTCGAAGAATGGAGTCTGACTAGTTGCAACTACTAATGTTACTGCCACTAATGGAATGAAGATTGCTCCAAGGAGAGAAGGGGTGGAAGCGACTGGTGTGACTGTTACTTCAAGCGATAGACAACCCAGCCCTCGGAGATGAGAGACTCGAATCCACCGTTGATCCTACAGAGTGAACGGCGTGCACCAATCCACGGGCCCTAGGGAGACGCCGGTCCAAGACGCGTCTTGAAATGGAGATCGCGTAACAAATGCTGCTTTTTGCTACTGTTGTCGCTGCTACTTGCTGTTGTTGCTATTGTTGTTTTTGCTGTACGCTGCTGCTACTACCGTTGTTGCAACATGTTGCTACTACTGCCACCGTTGCTACAATGAATACTGCTACTCCTCTTATGTGCTGATGTTGCTATTGCCGCTATTACAGCGGCTGATGCGTTGCTACAGCTGCTGTTGCTGCTAATGCAGCCCAACACAACGACAGTCGCTATTGATATTGCTACTGCTAGCACCTGTGCAGCTACTGCACAAGCTAGCAATGGCTGGTGCTACAGCTGCTGCTGCTGGTCCTACTGGTGCTCTAAGCGGTTGCTCTGCTGCCAATGCTCCTGTTCCTTGGCACTACAGCTTTCGCGACTGCTACGTCTCTTGTTGCTGCTACTACCGTTGCCACTCACATCGCTAATGCAGTTGTGCGCAGCTCACCACCCCTGTGGCATTCACATGCATTCACTTCGTGCTCCCTCAAGTTTGCTTGCGTGGCGCCACGTGGCATGTTCTCTTTGCATTCTGCCCAGTGCTGTTGCTTCTACTTTTCACACACCTCCATGTACTCTGATACCAAATTGGAAATATTGAGGGCATGCAGGCTTGTGCAAAAAAGAACAAGAGCTCTGTATGTGAGTGCAATGCAAAACGACAAAAAATTGTTTAAGTGTGGAGTGCATAATATGAAAGAACAGGGAGAAAGTACAAATAAGGTCCTAGAGGGCTTATGTAGGGGTGCCGGCAGCTAGCCGCACCATGCCCCATCACCCCTCGCTCAACCCAAAGAAGACAGTGGGAAGAACACACTGCATACACCACAATAACAATCAACGATGTTCTCCTTGAGGCACAGGAACAGCTCTCAGTTTGCCTGGGTCTCGACCACCGAGAAAATACGAGCAGTGCTAGAAAATCTTGGAATCAGTGTCTAGACATCATGCACGGCTTTCCAAAAATCGGAAGTACTACTACAGCCACCAGGTCTCCTTGTCGCACCGGTAGAGTGCACCGGGTGCGCGGGTCTCAACCCACCAAGAAAACTCTCCCAGCTCCCGACAAGCCAACAGGTCTGCCGGAATGCATCGATCATGTCTCGCCAGCGCTGTCGTAGATGCTGGAGAAGTCTCGGGACACTTTGGAGGCCCTTTGTGTTGTCACGCCCATCTCTACCATGTACCACCAACGTGAGTATATGGGTAATTCATCGCCATCGGTTGTGATGGGTGCAAGCCACACAAACTAGCGCTCTTTATGTTGTATGCTTGTCGATTGTCGTTCTCTCTGCAATTGTATTCGATTTGAGGTTCCTGCCATTCTGTAAGTGTTATTTTCCAGACCTTTACAGTTTCGTACATGACTTGTGACTATCATCATACACTGACTCAATGCCGACGCTTTACTAAGTGGCAAGCGGTTAGGAAGGTTCCATAAAGTTTCTGGTGGTATTAGAGTGGTGAGACATCCCTAGCTGAGCTGCGCATCAGAGACACAGCAGTGGCAGCAACGGTGACAATCACAGGTAAAGCCACGATCCTGGGAGGATCCACCAAGCCACAGTGACCCGCTGCAATAGATTGCACTAGTGGAGACACCTTTTCAACTACACCACCACGCCACCACCACGGGGCAGCCAAGGGTTTTTAAATCCTCTCCAGTAGCTGTTGAGGCATGTGATTTTGATAAGGGGTCTATGAAGGGTCCTTGAAGCTTCATTCGGGTTGCATACACCACCCCCCCGGACGTGAGAGGGTTTAACCGGTCCATTTGACCAACGTTTTTGGTGTGTAAAAGGTTGTTAGAAATCTCTTGCAAAACCCTATTCATCGCTTCCACTCCCGCCTCATGTCATATCCTGAAGGCTCCAGGAAACCAAACAATGCTCTCAGATCCAGATTTTTTTTCAAATCTTGGGCTGAAATGAAAACGGTGACATTTTTTTTTTTTTTTAAGGTTCATCTGCACCAAACCACCGTCATTGCATTCAGCACCCTTTGGTGCATAATCGCTCCAAATTTTGCTTCATTTGGACAACCTTCATGCTGATGTCATCATTGTCGGTGATGATATCAGCACCAACACAACCATTTTCTACTCTAACATCATTTGTTACCAGCATTCCAAATCTTCAAGAAACGCCATTGGGTTTTGATGATAAAAACATTGGAGGCTGGACCCATATTGAGCGGCAATACGCCGCCGATCTGTGACAATGGTAAGGGATTACGAGACCCCTCCTCTTCCTCCTCGTCGCATCACTTTTTGAGCCACAAGGGGGGATCGCCAGCCCCCCCTTGTGGCTTTGTGCAAGAAAGAGTAAGTGCCCTGTGCACTCACCTATGCCTTGCTCTTGAGATGAGCACACTGGTGTGGCAGGGAGCGGAACCACTGCTGTGGCTAGCGATGACACTGCGTGCGTGGCACGCGCCGAGTGTACACTGGCAGTTGTAGCCGTTGCACATGCCTCAGGTGTCTAAAGGCTTTGCTTGTTACTAAGATGGTGATCAGCACCATGGCTGGTTCCAGTGTCGCCAGCGCCCTGCCAGGTGGTGAACACGCAAGATACAGTCTCGTCCTTCTTCACCATCCGACTCATAGAAGTTGTCAGTCGATACCGCGACACCCCTCAGTGGAGCCATGGTGGTTTTGTTCACCGAGCTCCAGGGTCTAAAGCGCATGACACAACAGTTCACACACCATGTGGTCTCTAAGCATGCAGATGCTACCATCTGGCTACAGAAAACCCCATCTTCCTCCTCACCATCCTCACCTCCAACATGGTCGTCACCTGACGGTGCCACGCCTCCCAACCTCAGCTCCAAATCCGATCCCCTTTGCTCTGTTTTGGAGTCACTCAGAGTCATCCCGATCTTTGACCTCTCCACTTTTGTGGTAGTCCCTTTAGCTTTCGTCTGTCGTGCTTGCATTCGTGCATGCACTTGCCGAGCGAAACAGCGGATGTCACGACAAGCTAAACGTGTCTAGCCAGTAGCAGTACCAACAGTGACAAACGTTACCGTGGAGGTGATTCCCTTGTTCTCGGTCACAAGATTGGTGTAGCACCCCTTCTCAGCTTCTACCGGTGTGTCGGTTGAGGGGGGAATGGAGTATCCGCCGACGACCATCAGAGAGTGCAAGAGGGATGTGACAGATGGTGCTGCACGATAGAGCATTCTCAGTGAGGATGAGTCATCCAAAGAGTGGTCCAATGCGGAGTCGGAGGCGGACGAGTGGTCTGATGCGGAGTTGGAGGTAGACGTAGCGATGGAGATGGGGATAGAGACTATAACAGATGCTACAGCAACAGCGACCGATGTGGCACCTATGACGGTAGCAGCAGACGAGGTAGTGGAAACAATGGCGGTTTCAGCTTACGCCCTTGGAGCAGACGTCTGGGTCGTGGGCGTGTCGACAGCCACTGACGTCATGATAGTAGCAACGGTACCAATGGCTGCTATAGATAGGATGACGGCAACGGATGCCCTTGTTGGTGCAGACACCACGATGATTGTCACCCTTTCAACAGCCGATATGGCCTCCGTAGGGTTAGACGCTCCTTCAGCTGCAGCATCAGTCATTGCTAGTACACATACAAGAGGGATACCTGCAGAGGCAAGAGATGTCAACGTTGCCAACACGACTGATATGGTTGACGCTAGTGCCATAGCTGTCTGCGGAGGTGCACTCGTCGCGAAGGACGCAGCTCGAGTAATAGCTGATGCACCAGCAGCTGAGCCGGCCCTTGCGCTGGAGCGTTTACACTTTGCGCTTTGTGACCTGGAGGATGCAGAACGACCTGTGGACCTCCGGCTCATGGCCGCCCCGACTGGCATCGCTGACACCATGGCGGTTCTAGCCAACTCCACAAGTACTCTCATCCAAGTTGTAGTTCCCGTACTCAAGCGCCTGCGCTCCACGGTCGATGAGCAGGAGATAGTCATGGCTCAAGCGGAGGCGTACATGTAGGGTCTCATGGCTGAGCTCCGGGAGGCTAGCAACCGTTGTTACACTGCAGATACTCCAGCACAACGGGCTGCCAAGGAGTGCATAGAGGATGTGCACACACGTCTCGAGGCAGGTGAGTGGTTTCTACAAGATGCACGTCTGTGACGGGCGGACGTTCAACAGCAGGAAGACATTTGGCTGTGCACTAGGGGTTTAGAGGAGCCCGAGGACGTACGATCTCCCGATGATGGTGATGACGCCATAGAGGCAGATCCACCGACGGATGCCGATGTCCGGCCACTAGTCAACGACCGAGTGACATCTGTGTCAGCAGCAGCCGGTGCCTCCACAGCAGTACCTCCTACAGTTGCAGACATTGCAGATGTCAACGTGTTGTCTGGTGTCAACACCCAGCCAGCAGTTGGCGACCAGGTGACAGATGATCTGACGGCTTACCTGCGCGTCGAGGCGGTGAGGTTGGAGGAGGCCGTGGCTTGTGCCGACGTGCATGTGATCAAGGTCCACTTTCAGGCTCGTTCCGCGACTGACCGTCTATGTGCCGCAAATGTAGCCGACCGCTCAGCAGCTGCAATAGTGGTGAACGAGCTGTAAACGCGTCTCGACGCTACGAAGACCACGTGGCAATGTGCAGCTCAGCAACTGGTAGGCATAGAATAGGTGATGCAGTTGGATGAGGCCCTCAACAGTGCGCTAGTCAGAGCAGTAGGTGACGAAAGCAGTGACGACTACGATTGCGATGGCGACGATGATAGTGTCAATGACATTATGGGATGAGGCTACCTGCACGTATTTCCCATGAGCATCGTTCTCACCCTTGCTGTTGGTATGCAAGTGTATGTTGTCATGGGGGAGCTATGCTCCCTCCTCAAGGGGGGATGTTGTGCACAGCTATCAACTTTGCTCGTGCTATCAGGCTTTGCCACACAGGGGAGGTGTTGGCGTGTGTGCTTTCACCTGATGCCTCCTTGTGCATAGCACACACAGATACTACTGCTCTATGGTGATGGTCGAGACCCGCATACCTGGTGGGTTCTGCCGGTATGACGAGGAGATCTAGCACCTTGAGAATAGCATTCACTTGTTATACACGTGTGTGTGTGTGTGTGTGTGTGTGTGTGTGTATGTGTGTGTGTGTGTGTATGTGTGTTTGTGTGTGTGTGTGTGTGTAATGCTGCAGGTGTCACACTGTCTGGCTTTATA
>SZWC01014698.1:49566-61892 GCA_023375785.1 Penium margaritaceum
AGATTGTGTAATTAGAATGAGGAATGAGCCTGGTACATATAGTCCTAGGCCTGGCTTCTAAGGTGTGTGGGTAGTGGCACTTTTGGGGTGGTCACTCCACACCACCTCACCAGTCCGCCAATTGGCGCATCCACTGACCGCCAAGTGGCGCACTCTTCTCATGCATGGAGGAATCTCTAAGAAACTTCCCCCCTGTGGAGGAAGGTCAAGAAACCTCCTGCGCACATCAAGGCTCGATCGCAAGACCTATTGTCCCTGAGTCCAACATGCTATCCGTTGCGCTACACTTCTGGTGTCTCGCTTGGACTTGCACCACGAACAAGGTTTGGGGGACTTACTCCAAGGGAGCAGTGCATGCCCAACCTGTCCGTCAAGCCATAGCAGTGGCCATGGGGCATAGAAGAACAACAATCTCTCCCTTGCACCTTAGGCCACCTGCTGTGGTAGTTATCTTTCGCATGAACCTGTAGCTCTAGGTTGTGTTTGCGCATGTCAATTTTCTTGATCTTTAGTCCTCATGTCTTCCATCCACCATGCCGACTCCTCGAGCACTTGCAACATGCAAGTCGCTGTCTTGCGGGTTTGTCAAGAAGTCCGCAGGCATTTTCTTGGTTGCGACGTGCTCCAGTTCCACGACACCCTTGGCGACAAGGTCACGTGAGTAGTGGTACCGAATATCAATGTGCTTTGTACGCCGGGAAATCATGTCGTCCTCTACCATAGCGATGGCACTTTGGTTGTCGATGCGGATGATGGTTGCTTCCTCTTGTGGTGCTTTGATCTTATCGAGCAAACTGCAAAGCCACTGTGTTTCCTTGCACACTTCGGAGAGTGCAATGTACTCCGCCTCAGCAGTAGACAGTGAGACGCAGTCCTGCTTCCTGCTTGCCCACGAGACCGCACCACCATTGAGAAGACAGACAAACCCTGAGGTTGACTTCCTGTCATCAATCCGTCCTCCCCAGTCCGCGTCAGTGTAGCATGTCAGCCGCAGCAAGTCTGACCCTTCTAGACTGCCAAACCAAAGTCCAACGTGCCGAGTCTTTTTGAGGTAGCAAAAAATCCGCTTCACCACTTGCCAATGTTCTGGCCTAGGGTTGCCCACAAACCTGCTCACCTGACCTACTGCATAAGCAATGTCAGGTCGCGTTCCCACCATTGCATACATGAGGCTCCCAACGGCGGACTGGTATGGAATGTTTTGCATCTCCCGCCGGTCTGCCTCGTTGCTTGGTGACATGGAGGAGGAGAGCTTGCAGTCGAAGGGCATGGGCGTGCTGACGGGTTTGCAGTCCTCCATGTTGTACCGCTTCAAGACATCCATGATGTACTTGGTCTGGTTGAGCTCGATGGTGCACGCTTTTTGGTTGCGGTGAACAGCTATCCCGAGGTAGTACTTGAGAGGTCCCATATCCTTCATCTTAAACTTGCTGGCCAAATCCTTCTTGGGGTCCGTAAGGGCCTCCTGCGAGGAAGAACACATGATGAGATCGTCCACATACAACGCCACGCACAGCAAGCCACGTTCGTCCTCTCGCACATAGACGCTGGGGTCATTCTTGCAATGTGCAAAGGCGATCTCAGCCATGAAGCTGTCCATCACCTTGTACCAGATCCGTGGGGCCTGTTTCAGCCCGTACAACGCCTTCACCAGCTTGCACACCTTACCCTCCGGGGCTTTGACACCTTCAGGTACCTCCATTAGCACCTCCTTGTCGAGCTTTTTGTAAAGGAAAGCTGTCTTCACATCCATCTGGTGGATCTCAAGGTCTTTGGCGGCAGCGACGGCAAGCAGGGACCTGATTGAGGCAAACGTGACAACCGGTGCGAAGGTCTCATCGTACTCAGACCCTGCGCGCTGTGAGAATCCTTTTGCCACGACCCTTGCCTTGTACTTTTCGATGTTATCATCTTGCTTCCGCTTCAACCTGAGCACCCACTTTGAGCCCACCACGTGAGCGTTAGCGGGTCTGTCCACCAGCACCCATGTGCCATTTTCTTCGATGGACACGAGCTCGCTGTCCACCGCCTCCTTCCACTTGGCCGCATCGAGCCTTGCCAACGCCTCAGCCACAGTGAGCAACTCTCCCTGAGCCAAACAGGACCAGCTCAGTCCAGTCCAACTTCCGATGTCAGCGTCGTACTTTAGAGTTTTTTTTTCTTTGTCGTGTGCTGCGACGTTGCATTGCTGGTGGATGTTCACAATGCTGTTGCTCCTGTGCTCCTGGCTTTCCTGAAGTTAAACTCTCTTCTTTTGAAGAGCCACTGGCCTTTGAACTGTTTTCAGAGGCCTCGGACATCTCTGACTCAGTGTCGGAGCTCGTCGCTGCATCAGCCTGTGCAGCCGCTCTCCCTGCCACACCACTGTTCTTCACGGCCTGCTGTACTGGCACCATTTGCCAGTTTTTGGGAGCTTGATCTCCTGACTCAAGCAGCACCAACCACTCTCCCTGTTTTGGAGCTTGCGTGGGATCAAGCATCTCTTCCTTGCCTGGTTTCCTTTCATCAAAGGTTACATCCCGGCTGGTGATGAGTCTTCTTGCCAGGTCCCACAGGCGGTAGGTCTTGTGGGCCGTCTCATAGCCCACCATAACGCACTTTCGCGCTCTTGCATCAAGCTTGCCGGCACCCTCACCCGCCTGGATCTTTGCCCATGCGGTGCAGCCAAATACTTTCAGGTGTGATGCGGCCGGCTTCTTCCCTGACCAAACTTCTTGTGGCGTCATTTGTTGCTTTCCCTTCTTCTTTCCGCACCTGCCCGGAGCAGCTGCAGGAGTCAGGTTGACGAGATAGCATGCCGTTCTTGCCGCTTCTGCCAAAAACCGCGGTGGAAGCTTTGCATCGAAGAGCATGCTACGCACTATGCCGAGGATGGTCTGATTCATCCGTTTGGCAACACCATTGCTCTGTGGCGTGTAAGGCGTTGTGGGCTAGTGGTTGATCCCATGTTGACGCAACCAGCCCTTGCATGCCTCGTACTCTCCGCCGTTGTCGCTTCGTATCGCTTTGACTTTCTTTCCGGTCTGCCGCTCCACCATGGCGACAAACTCCTGCAAATTTTCTCTGACCTCTCCCTTTGCTTTGAGGAAGAAGATCCACACCTTGCGATTGTGGTCGTCTATGAAGGTCAGAAAATACTTGCTACCACCATTTGACGCCGTGCCAAAGGGTCCGCACACGTCGGTGTAAATCAGGTCAAGGGCTGATTCTGCGCGGCGACCATTGCGCTCAAAGAAAGTTCGTTTGGTCTTGCCTTGGAGGCAAGGTTCACACAGGCTGCCACACCCAACCGCATCCTTCTTGCAACCATCCATGCCACGGACCAGCTGTTGTTGCTGGATGACTTGGAGCGTGTTGTTTGCAACATGCCCAAAGCGTCTATGCCACAGATCAGCATCTTCATCTTTTGCGGTAGAGGATGGTTTTTGAGTTTTCGTTGGTGTGCTCTCCAGCGTCGGTGTCGAGACCACTGCCTCCGCTGCACCCGCATGACCCTCGTTTTCTGAGCTCTTTGCTGCCGTTGTCTGCAGTACGTAGAGTCCGTCAACCCGTGGAACCTGTGCCATGAGATCTTTGTTGGCGTAGAGGACCTTGATGTCCTCGTTCCTGGCAATGACCGCCTTCTTCTGCGTGAACACCACCGTCATGTCGTTGTCCGTTATTCTTGACACGGACAGAAGGTTTGCTGCAAAGGAGGGCATGTAGACCACGTCACGTAGCTGTAGATCCTTCTCTACACCATTGAGGCTGATGCTCACCAGCTTGTCGCCCACGCCCTTTACGTTCACGATGCTACCGTTTGCGCATCTGAACCGCCAATCGGTGGGGCCAATGGAGACAAATCCAGCCTGGTCGTTGCTAGAGTGATGATCGGTGCCGGAGTCAAGCCCAAAAGCTCCTGGCCTAAGCAGCGCCACTCCTTTTGCTGGAGGCGTGCTCTGTGCCATCATGTTGGTGGCTTCATTTCCACCCTTTTTGTTGCCTTTGT
The DNA here is from genome assembly GCA_023375785.1 of Penium margaritaceum. Lineage (NCBI taxonomy): Eukaryota > Viridiplantae > Streptophyta > Zygnematophyceae > Desmidiales > Peniaceae > Penium > Penium margaritaceum. The sequence continues at coordinate 53,555 of SZWC01014698.1, forward strand.
TCCCACCGCTTCTGCCTTCTTCCTTCTTTGGCGACCTGCACTCTTTTGCCTAGTGCCCAGGTTTGCCACAGTTGCGGCAGTTACCCTGTCGCTTGGGAGCCTTGCCTCCATTGTTTCCTCCGCCACCACTGCTTCCGCTGCCGCCTTTCTGACCTGAGGCTGACCCTTTACTCCCGCGGCCACCTTAGCGTGCGGCATAGGCTGAGAAGTTAGCCTCACTTCCGCTACGGCGCATGGCCTCGTTTCGCACGTACTCGGACACTGCCGTGTACGTCAGGTCATCCTCTTTCCAGCCGCCCATGACGGTGATCATTGGGCTCCAGCTCTCCGGTAGCGCCATGAGGAGGATCATGGCTTGCATGTTTTCGTCAAGGTCCCAGTTCATCTGGCGAGCTTCGCCATGGAGTCCTTCAAACTCCTATAGGAAATCGGGGATTGATTCGCCCTCATTCACCCGGATGCTGATCAGCCGTTGTAGGATGAATAATCGGTTTGCGAGGGAGGTGGATTGGTGCACGCGCTTGAGCTTGTCGTAAGCTTCGGAAGCCAGCGTGTACTCGACAATGATGGGAACATATTTCTTGGCTATCGCGTTGCTGAGAAATGACATGACAATATCATTTCGATCCATCCATGCCTCATGCTCGGATGTGCCTTCCGCGGGAACCTGCTCCTCTCCATTCAGTAGCTTGATGAAGCCACGTACTTTCATCGCCAGCTCGAACTGCCATCTCCAAAGGGGGAAGTCAATCCCCTCGAAAATGGGGATTCCTCCCAAGGGTCCAAGACCTTGCGGCAGTGAGGTAGCACTCACATTTGCTCCAGTGGTCTGCCCTGTGGTAGCCACTATTGAGTTTGAGGACTGCCCTGCGGTAGCCCCCACTCCTACTGATGGGTCAACCATTTTTGTTTCCCTTATCTGCTTCCAACGTCTCTACTGCATTCAGGCCGATGTACGCTGATGTTAGCTGATGTCCGCTACTGGTTTTAGGATGCAGATCCGTTGCTTACCCCTCCAGCCGATGCTCACCTGCACATAGAGAAGATATCTACACAAACACACCCAGGGTCTTGCCACCAAGGGCAGAGCTTCTCCTAGTTGGGACATAACGGTCGTGCCTCCAAGGGCAGAGCTTGTCCTTGATCCCTGTGTGCTGAGTGTAGACCAAGCCGTTGGAGTTGATGAAGCTGATGGAGCTGATGAAGCTGATGGAGCCGGCGTGCCCACCTAGAGAGAGCGTACCAAAGTTGAGCAAAGCGTGCCTTACAATTGGTCATTGTGGGCCCATAACCCTTTGTCAACCGGCCTGAGGCAAAGGGACTAGAAAACAGGGCCAACACAATAGCACCTGCCGTCCGCTCCTAGCATTTCAGCTAGGAGAAGATATCACCCTCAGGATCACGGTTCCACACTGAGCAGTTTCTAGGCAATCACTTGCTAGCAACTGTGTCCACTTAACACTTGGTCACTTTCGCGCGAGGTGCTAGTCAAAGACTAACTCCTAGGGCATAGACCAACTAGTGTCTTCATTGTACTGTTCCTTTGTTGGACAACTCTGTGAGGAGCATCTAAGGCTAGATTGTGTAATTAGAATGAGGAATGAGCCTGGTGTATATAGTCCTAGGCCTGGCTTCTAAGGTGTGTGGGTAGTGGCACTTTTGGGGTGGTCACTCCACACCACCTCACCAGTCCGCCAATTGGCGCATCCACTGACCGCCAAGTGGCGCACTCTTCTCATGCATGGAGGAATCTCTAAGAAACTTCCCCCCTGTGGAGGAAGGTCAAGAAACCTCCTGCGCACATCAAGGCTCGATCGCAGGACCTGTTGCCCCTGAGTCCAACATGCTATCCGTTGCGCTACACTTCTGGTGTCTCGCTTGGACTTGCACCACGAACAAGGTTTGGGGGACTTACTCCAAGGGAGCAGTGCATGCCCAACCTGTCCGTCAAGCCATAGCAGTGGCCATGGGGCATAGAAGAACAACACTTTGTACAACTTGTGAAGAGAAGTAAGTGTACTTTGATAAGTGCAATCAGTTTCGTGGGGTTTGCATAAACTGCAGAGAAGTTGTTTGAGCATCTGATTGGTTCACTCCATTCGCCTGTCAGTTCGAGGGTGAAATGTTGTTGCTAGCTGAATCCGATTTCCATAACGCATAATAAGTTCGTGCCAAAATGGCTAGTGAAGCCACTGTCTCTTTTGCTGATGATGATTCGTGGCACTTTGCAAACCCGTACAATGTTATTTAAGTTCAGAAAAGCTGTTCCCTCAATGGTGACATTGGTTTTTGTTGGAAGGAACTGGGATGTTTTTGAAAACCTGTCCACCACCAAAAGGATGGCATCATATCCCTCCCAATTGGCGGGAAATCCTGTGATGTAGTCCATGCTGATGTCGATGTACAGTTCCGTTGGGATGGTAAGTGGTTGGAGTAGACGAGGTAGTCTTGTACGACAGGATCTTTGTTGGTGACACTTGTCACACAATTCACAAGATGCTACCATGTCGATCTGTATGTGGTCCCACCAGTCATACTTCACAAGCTTCTTGAGAATCTTGTACTCACTGAAGTGTCCCCCTGAACCGGTGTCTTGGAACTCCTCTATTGCATTATTTGTAGCTCCTTGTTTGGTGGGACGATGACTTGGGGAGTGAATCTCTGTTGCCTGTAGGGACTGTCAAACAATTTTTTTTTTTTTCCCTACACGTTGAACTCCTCATAACCCCTCGTGAACCCCCCACCCCCCCTCTGCTTATCTTGGCCATGAAATCTGGTCATCGAATGAGGGCATCCGCTGGATCTGTCTTCCTAGGCTGGTACTCAACATCATAGTTGAAGTTGGACTTGAGGAACTTCATCCATCAATTTATTCAACAGTTTTGGTGTGGCCGAGACTTGAGATATCTGAGTGCGTAGTGGCCAGTGCGGACAACACATCATCGGCATTCAAGAGAGCAACGTGAGGTTTTGAATGAGTCCATGAAAACCAACACCTTTTCTTCTCATTGACCTTGTAATTCACCTCCGGTCTGTGCAGAATTATGTATATACATGTATACATATATACATATACATATATATACATGTATATATACATATATACTTATACATATATATATGCGACCAGTTCTCCATCACCACTGTCTTTGAGGATAACATGTGCAATTTCTCAATCGGATGTTAGGATGGACATGATGCAGTTCATCGTTTGATCTGCCAAACCATAAGGCAAGCATCAAGTTCATACTGTTTCCTGATGAGTTGAATGTTTTTTTTCTTTCTCACCATCTCCACGTGGTAGTTTCATGAGTAATATCACAGAGAGGCGGTGACATCTAGGCGTAGTTCTTTAAGAATCAGTGGTAGTAGTCACGGAATCCCAAAAGTATTTGGACATTCTGCACGTTGGTAGGCGTCCGGCAATCAGTGACCGCCTCCATTTTTTTGGTTCCATGGCTATCCATCTGCCACCGACGATTTGACACAAAAAATGTATTTGAACAGCGGCTGAAGTCATACTTCGAGGCTTTCTTGTAGAACATTTCTCTTCATAAAATCTCAAGCAATTTCAAAAGAAGTGAGTTGTGCTCCTCCTGGATGCAGTTGTAGACCAGGATGTCATAAAGATATGCGACGACAAAGTCATGAAGATACGGCCGCCATAAACTTTGCATGGACGTTTGTGAGTCCGAATGACAAAACCGTGCACTTGAAGTACCCGTATCTGGCACGGAATGTTGTCTTCTCGGTTTCCTTATGCGATATGTAGATAGCCCCTGAATACGTTGGTTTTGGTGAAAATCATTTGCATGCAGGGTTGGTCAAAAAGTCCATGTGCTTCTGGAAGGGGGGTACTTTCTCTTCATGGTGAATTCATTCAATGCTCTATGCTCTATGTGCATTTGCATGTTGACAGCTTTATTTCTCACAAAAAGTACAAGCGTGGCATAGGGTGACGTGGATGGCTTCATGAACTCCTGAACAAGCATCTCGTCTAGCTTTTTTTCTAGCCCAGTCAGTTCGTGGTTGCTCATCTGATAGGTTCCCTTCACCGCCCATCTGCTGCCTAGCCTTTGATCCATGTAATGATCGATGCTGCTTTGTAGATGTAGCTCTTGAGGTAGTTTCTGGGGAGATATCCCTTTGGACTCCTTGACGAGATTTGCAAACTCCTCCAGAACATCTGTGAACATTTCGGGTGTTAAGGCCAATGAGGTGGATGCCATTGTGCGTACTATCACAATCTCCTCTGGTTCCCCTATCTCCACCTGAACTAGCCACACTTGTGCTCCATGTTGCAAGGACCGCTTTGCCACGTTCAGAGATATTGGTTGCGTGCATCATCTTGTGACTGTTGCATCTTCCCTTCATTCTTTCTCCTCTGCTCCTTATCGTAACCTCCGCTACGTTGTGGGAAGATCGATCATAATCACGTGTCATTTTTTTCTGTTACTGCTGATGTAAACTACACCGCTGCTCTAGTTTACTAGCGGAAGGTATGAATACACGAAACATTACCCAAGAATATCTTTTTTGTCACTCAAGAGGCAAGTCCTCCAGACCGTTATGTCATGCATGTCTTTGATTTCCTATGAGAGTGTTTCACAAAGTCGATGAACATGAATTTGGCTGTCGATGATTTTTCCTTCACACACCCCTAGTTTGGTATACAGCCCCAGCTTCCGAACCATGTCGTTGTTGTCAAAACTGAAAGAAGCTCCTCCATCCAGCAGTGCTGGTACTATTCAGCAACTTTTGCAACTCCTCGGCTGTGCTTGTAGTAGTATTGACGGTTGGTTGTCCTCATACGCCTTGTCTAAGTTTGTGAGTCTCAGGAACCCTTGTCTGCAGCGATGTGTATTGCTCAGACGGGTGATAGGTCAGCGAAAACATTTCAACCATTCAGGAGATTCGTTGTTCAGTTCTATTCTTTCCCGTTGCATGAGATGTGTTGTGGGTTCTTGTACTACTAGCATAGCCGTTGATTGCTTGTATCAACGATGTCAATCTCCATCAGAGACAAGGTTTCCGTAGACTACAGTATGGATGATTGCATTGGGATCACCAGCTATTGGATTCGTGCATCAGAACATTATACTCGACACAGTCGATGCGATCTGCCACTACGATCATTTACAAAAGATCATCGTGGATGCCGAATGTTCCAGCTACCCATTGGATGTCACTCTTGACGCCGTTGTTGTCATAGAAACAGAGTTTGGTTGGGAGAAATTCACATTAAGTGATGATCTCGTGGAAATACCCTGTGTACGCTACCACTTTGGATTGCTGACGCAAGCGTTGAAGCTTACACTGTGCATCCGGCTTTTGTTTCACTTTCCCAAAGTGGGCAAGTATGACTTCTGCAAATTCCATCCAAGTTTCTCGTGGATTTGGTGTGCCGTGTAACACTTGACGGATCTGCTTGAGTGGTAGGATACCTGTGGTCGATGATGTGAGAGTATTTGGTTGAGTTGCTGATCATGCTACTCATGTCTCTTATTGAGAACTTGTTGAGAAGCAACTTGCAACTTGTTTCATGGTTAGCGGTCCACTAGGGTGTACACTAGGGTAAAAAACGTCGGGCAGCTAGGCTGAAAAACCACAAGTGCTCAAGTAAGGGTTTGTTCCCCTGTTATGGGTGAGGATCGTTAATCGATCCGCACCCAGCTGCCAGCGACAAGGCTCCCCAACGAGGAGCAATGTGCCAGGGAAAAGCCCTTGTATGTACCCTCAATGCTGGGTTTCCACACTCAGATAACCCGAGGAAACATCAGTAAACACGAACTACAAGCAAGCCTTCATTTTTCCTAACCAGTATTTGATGGAGGGAGTATTCTAGGTTTGTAAAGAGTCTCAATTCAATACTTCAAGAACTGGTCAACCATGTGAGAGCAGCTCAGGGGAGAGAGAATACAGGCCACGTGGCCAGGGTGGATACAAGCACACAAGGGCACGAATCCCAGGGTGACATGACGATACAACAGGATGCCGTACGCTCACCATGCGTTGTCTCCACTCCCTGGACGAAGGTGTCCTGCGCACTCATGAACACACACACACACACACACACACACACACACACACACACACACACACACACACACAGAAATATATACATAGAATTCAGTACGCCCCCTTGGACGGGAGTACGGCAGGCTTACGACCAAAATGGTGCAGGTGAAACAGAAGGGAAGGAGAGGAAGAAGATTTGATGAGAAAATCCACCAATTCTGCCTCCCCACTAATGGCACAGACTTGAATGACACGAGCTTCAATGTCTTCTAGCACAAAATGATATTCAGCGTTGATGTGCTTGGTGCGTTGATGCAACCATAATTCGCAGCCATGCGGCGTGGAGCAATATGGCTACCACTTTACAATGACACAGCAGGCACATGCAATCCTAATTCTTGCAACAGGTGTGCAAGCCAAATCCCCTTGCATGTCGCCTCACCCAATGCCATGTACTCAACTTCAGCGATGTTTCTTGCCACACACGACTAAATTCCACTGCACCACGACACAACGGTGCTCCACACTCAAAACTTGTAACCACCACGACTGCAGGCTACATGATTGCGAGCGTGTTTTGCTATTACAGTAATCACCAAGCATTGGATCCAGAGTCAAAGAGAACACCAAGCATTGGATCCAGAGTCAAAGAAAACAGCAGTCTAAGGTCAGCCTTGTCCAGCACATAGCGCAATAGCTTGAGCAGTGCTCTATGATGCGTGCTGCATGATTGCTAGATGAACTAGGCAAGCATGTTGACGGGGCATGAGATATCGAGTCGAGTAGTGGAAGCCAACCAAGACAAGCTGTCTATCATCCGTCAGTACAAAGTGGGATCAGTTGTCCATAGTCCGTCATTGGTGGATCCAGCATGTGGGCATAAACGTCTGAGCTATTGGGTGAATTCTGTGGCAGTAGACGCTACGCTAGATGTTCGAACCGCACGGTGAGATGTGCAATGAACTGTCCCTGCTGCAGAGCAAGTGTTTGTGCTGATCTGTTACTCACAAAAATCATGCCAAGGAAATTCCATGCTTCGCCCATACATGTTATGCGGTAGTGCACTATGAGCAATGATCTGGTTTGTGCTATGAATGTCAATGAAGGGGAAAACATCAATAGGTCATTTGCATAAACAACCAAAGAGATTGGTACACTGCCCTCCCATCGAAGAAACAAAGAGGGGTCGCAGAGACTTTGTGTAAACACACAAAGTTCCAGTGTGCGCCGGATTTCCTTGTTCCAGTACCTTGGGGCTTGTTTGAGACCGTAAAGGGCTTTTAGCAGTAACCACATCCCTTTGGTGCCGTCATCAAAGCCTTCCGGTTGTTTCATGTTCCTCTTCAAGCGGACCGTTTGACATTTTTAACATCAATTTGGTCGATGTCCCAGTTCTCATGTGGCGCAAATTGCAACAGCGCGTGGCCTGTCCCATACTTCCCGGCAGGCGCGTAGGTATCAGTGAAGTGCTGCCCTGGTATTTGATGAAAACCCTTAGCCACCAGCCTGGCCTTGTACTTTTTGTTCAGACCAGCCAGGTTGCTTTTTAGTTTGGACACCCATATGACATCCATAGCTTTGCTTCCAGGTGGCAAGGGCACTCGTCAGTACATGCCATGGTCTAGGAGATTGTTCAACTCTGCCGTCATGGCCTTCTTACACTCAAAACGTTTTCCCCCCTTGTCTCTGTTGATGTCAATGATTCAATCAATGAGGTTTCCTTTATTCAATGAGGTTCCTTCATTTTGACCCCGAATTTGTGAAAGAACTGTTTTTAATCAATCTGAGGTAGAGACTGTAAAGATATCCGTACGGGCTTAGTAGGTGGCGTTGATGTCACCTCAGTAGCATTGTTCCTTCCCCCGGGATCTAGGCTAGTTGGGGAGGATAGAGTACCTGAGTATGTGCTCGCAAGGTCCGTAGGTGTGAGCAGATCTGAAGGCACAAGCGATACTATTCTTGAACCAAGGTCTTATGGCACCGTTATTGCTGCTTGCTGCTGCCGCCGCTTCTGCTTGCTGCTGCCGTCGCTGCTGCTTGCTGCTGTCGCCGCTGTTGCTATTGTTGTACGCTGTTGCTGCTGCTGTCGCTCCTGCACGCTGCTGCTACGGCCGCCGCTGCTGTAGTGGTTGCTGCTGCTACTGCTATGTGCTATAGCTCCTGACGCCGCTGCTACAGCGGCTCATGCGCTGCTACAACTACTGTTGCACGACACAACGGCTGCTGTTGTTGCTGCTATCGCCGCTGCTGCTGTTGTTGTGAGCGGCTGCTCTGCCGCCATTGCTCCTGCTGCGTGGCACCGCAGCTGCCGCGGCTACTA
>SZWC01014699.1:14317-44243 GCA_023375785.1 Penium margaritaceum
TACACGTACACATACACATACACATACACATACACATACACATACACATACACATACACATACACATACACATACACATACTCATACACATACACATACACACACATGTACACATACACATAGACATACACATGCATATACACATACACATATACATACACATACACATACACATACACATACAAATACACATACCAATGCACATACCCATACACATATACATACACATACACATACGCATACACATATACATAAACATACACATACACATATGCATACGCATACACATTCACATACACATAGACATAATCATACACATATACATACACATACACAGACACATACACATACACATGCACATACACGTACACATACACATACACATACGCATACACATACATATACACATACACATACACATACACATATACATACACATACACATACAAATACACATACACATACACATACACATACACATACACATACCAATACATATACACATACACATATACATACACATACACATACAAATACACATACACATACACATACACATACACATACACATACACATATACATACACGTATACATACAAATACACATACACATACACATACACATACAGATACACATATACAAATACATATACATACACATACACATACACATACACAGACACATACACATGCACATACACATGCACATGCACATACACATGCAAATGCACATACACATACACATACACACACATACACATATACATACACATACACATACATGTACACATATACATACACATACACATACACATACACATACACGTACACATACACATACACGTAGACGTACACATACACATATACATACACATACACATACATATACAAATACACATACCAATACACATACGCATACACATATACATACACATACACATACGCATACAAATATACATACACATACACATACACATAGGCATACGCATACACATAAACATACACATACGCATAGACATACACATATACATACACATACACATACACATACACATGCACATACACGTACACATACACATACGCATACAGATACACATACACATACACATACACATACAGATACACATACACATACACATACACATACACATACACATACACATACACATACACATATACATACACATATACATACACATACACATACACATGCACATACACATACACATACACATACACATACACATACACATACACATACACATACATATACACATTCCCATACCATATACACACACATACACATACACATACACATGCATATACACATACACATACACATACACATACACATACACACATACACATACACATAGACATACACATACACATACACATACACATACTCATACACATACACATACACATACACATACACATATACATACACATACACATACACATACACATACACGTTCACATACACATACACAGACACATGCATAGACACAAACACAGACACAGACAAAGACATGGCTTGCATGTGAACACCGGTAAATGGTTCGGGGATCCTGCATCACTGATTCATCCATGGAGATTTTTGGCTTGTGGTGGTCCATGGCCGCCCACCTGGTGACTGCATGGCCATCAAATGACACCACGATATCTTTTGTGTGACTCCTGTTCGTACATGGGTTTTTACTATACTTTTTCGTTCATACCAGAATCTTTAGAAAGGTTTGTGCTACTTTGATGCCATGTCATCAGTCCAAAAGATTTGTTTCGCATCGACGAGAACACTCAACGGCTCCGTCGGCATCGATAGTAGATGTCGGCGGTTGCCACCTACGGCAACTGATGCCGGCTCTGGGCCACAGCCGGCATCAGTTTGCCGTCGATGGCAGAGCCACTCTGGTTATCGACGCCGCCGGTGTCGATGGCCAGAGCTGGCATCAGTCGGTTCCAGGAGTTAGCCTCACCGTGGGAAAGCTAGACACAGGATGCACCTGTGTTCGCTGATCGGTTCCAGGAGTTAGCCTCAACCAGAGGCTTTGCTTGACACATCGTTGGACTTGCCATGGCCAAGAGTGCGGCTGTCACAGAGACTGCACGGATTGTGGAGGAGGAGGATCCCGATGAGGATGAGAATGAGGAAGAAGTTGACGACAAGCGCAAAGGGGAAGGAACTGTGTGGAATCATTTCACAAAGCGAATGGACCCCGTCAAAGGAGCACATGTCCAGTGTGGCCTTTGTCCCAAAGACATATCTAACAACGACGGCACCACCTCAGCCTTGTGGAAACATTTGTGCCTCAAGCACCGGAAGCAATATCTGGAGCTAAAGGAGTTGGAAGTAGCACAGAAGTTGAGGATCGCCACTTTCAACGCCGTGAACAACGCAGCTGGGTAGGTTACAACGGAGGGGGTGAGTGCGGCAAACACTGTCATTGGCCGAGGAGTAGCAGCCGTTGGAGCAGTCTTCAACAAGCTCTACTTCCAGAGCTGTATATGGAAGCACGTCATTGACAAGAATTGCAGCTTCTTGTCCATGGAGAATAACTGGCTGCAGCGTGGCCTTTGGCATGCAAACCCAGCAGCAGACCTCCCGGGCAGCATGACCATCAGTAGGCAAGTCGTCATTGTTGCAACTGCCATCCGCAAGCGCATCAGGAAGATGCTCGCAGAGGTGATGTCGGCCATCAATTTCACAACCGACGGGTGGAAGGGAGAGAACGGCATGAAGTACCTCGGCGTAACGGCCCATTGGATTGCCGATTCTCAGGTGCACCTTTCATTCACATGGGTTTAAATGGAATGCGGGGGGAGGGGGGGGGGGTTGTAGTTAATGGGAATGGGAGGGGGGGGCTTCTGCAATCCAGTTGCAATGCAATGCAATGCAAAGCATTGCATTGCGGTTCTATGAAAAACTATGCAATCTGAAGCACTGCCTTGCATTTCCCTAGCTATTCTCTGATGCATTTGCATGCAAATACATGGCATTGCACGGATTGGCATTGAGAAAACACATTGGGAATGGGAGGGGGGGTGTTGTTGCAATCCAGTTGCAATGCAATGTAATGCAAATCATTGCATTGCGGTTCTCTGCAATGCCATGCAATCTGAAGCACTGCCATGCACTTCCCTAGCTATTCTTTGTTGCATTTGCATGAAAATGCATGGCATTGCATGGATTGGCATTGACCAAACACACTGGGAATGGGGGGGGGGGGCTGTTGCAATCCAGTTGCAATGCAAAGCATTGCATTGCGGTTCTATGCAATGCCATGCAATCTGAAGCACTGCCATGCAATTCCCTAGCTGTTCTTTGTTGCATTTGCATGCACATGCATGGAACTTCATGAATTGGCGTTGAGAAACAGATTGGGAATGAGAGGGGGGGGGGGGGGGGGGGGGGGGGGACTGTTGCAATCCAGTTGCAATGCAATGCAATGCAAAGCATTGCATTGTGGTTCTATGCAATGTCATGCAATCTGAAGCACTGCCATGCATTTCCCTAGCTATTCTCTGTCGCATTTGCATGCAAATGCATGGTATTGCATGGATTGGCATTGACCAAACACATTGGGAATGGGAGGGGGGGGGGCTGTTGCAATCCAGTTGCAATGCAATGCAATGCAAAGCATTGCATTGCGGTTCTATGCAATGCCATGCAATCTGAAGCACTGCCAGGCATTTTCAATGCTCTTGACAGTCACTGCCTGACCTAACAGCATCCCTGTCCACTGCATTTCCTCGCATTGCTTCCCACTTCTTCCAGGTGAAGACACTGGCCCTCTCATTCCCTGCGCTACCAGTGAGCCCCAACGCACACAACACGTTTGATGCGCTGGCCAATGCGCTGAAGCAATGGGGGTTGTTCGAATGCATGTTCTGTCTGACGGTCGACAATGAGTCGACCAACGACACCATGATTAACAACTTCATCATACCCTGCGCCGAGTCGTCGCTGCTGCCCAAGGGCCACATCCACTGCTTAGGTCACGTAATGAACCTAGCAGTGAAGGACCTCATGGGCCATCCCAAGGTGGAGACCATTGTCTCCAAGGCTCGTGTAATCGCAGTATTTGTGAAGCGCTCCACCCCAAGGGAGCAGTCACTCATCAACGCAGCAACGGCAGCAACTGTCAAGTACCATTCGCTGCACCTTGACACCGAGATGAGGTGGAATGCCACCCTCGACATGATGGAGCGTGTCCTCATCCTCAAGGAATTGCTCCCCGTGTGGCTTGACGGCTACGGCTTTGAGGGAGAGGAGCTGAAACCAAGCCGTGACGAGTGGCGGCTCATCACCCTACTCATCGTGGTGCTGAAGCCATTCAAGTCATTCACCAATGACATCAGTGGAGAAAAGTATCCCACCTTGAACCTGGTCATCCCCTTCTACGAGTCGATGTTGGAAAAGCTGGGGTCGTGGCAGGTGAAGGCAATCATGGCACGCGAGAAGAGCAAGAGAAGAGGTGCGGCTGGGCGGCTGGATGCCAAGGAGAAACTACTGGTGGACATCAAGGATGGGTTCGCCGCAGCGGAAGAGAAACTGAAGAAGTACGCGCGGCTTCTCACCGACCGCCACATACTCGCGACAGCATGTGACCCCCGCTTCCGCCTCCGGTGGTTTGAACGCACACACAAGCTCATGGGTATGAGCTCAGCCGCAGAATTGCAAGGCAAGGTGCTGACGCTGCTACGCCCCTATCATGACCGGATGGTGATAGCACAGGAGGAGGCAGCTGCTCTCGCAACATCTGATGCAGCATCAACCACAGCAGGCACCCAGGGCTCTCATTTCTCTCAGTCCACGCAGCAAAGCCAGGAGCAGAGTTTGCAGCTGGCAACACATGAAGAGGGTGGACAGGGTACACGGCAGCGACAGCCACGGTCCAATGAACAGGGTCAGCAACAGCAAGGTGCACGCCTGCAGGTTGCACAGCAGCAGGTCTCCCAGCAGCAGCAAGGGTCGAGTGCTGTCAGTGGAGGATGACAACTTCGACCCCGTCCTCCACCCCCAACGGAGGATGATGATTTGATGGAAGAGGCTCTGGCAGATCCATACAGGGATCTCTTTGAAGAGCCTGAAGCACCAGAAGTGACAGCGGAGATGTCGTCGCTGGAGGTGGAGGTAGATGTATGGGCAAAGCTGCCAAAGAAAACTTGTAAATGCAAGGTGCTCAAGCATTATCAAAAACTGCAGAGACAGTATCCTTCCTTCTTTCTTGCTGCGATGGATGTTCTTGCCGTTCCAGCCACCTCCACACCCTCTGAACGCTTGTTCTCACTTGGCAGGCATGTCATCACTGATTTCAGGCACTCGCTCGCGCACTTGACAGTCGAGAATCTACTCACGATGAAGAGCTGGATCAACGAGCGCTCGCTGCTTGACTTCTCGGTTCCCCCCATGGCATCGTCGCACCGGAGTACAGGGAGGAGGAGATGCGCATCAATGAGTTGCGTTGCAAAGCTCGTGAGGATGGGCTTGTGGGTGCGGCATACGAGGAGTTGGAAGGACATTTTGTATGTGAACGAAGATGTTGAAGAGGAGGATGACCAGGATGGTGGGGAGGAGGGAGAGGAGGAAGGGGACATGGAGGGTGAGGATGACGATGTTACGGAAGTTCCACAATAGACATTGTGAGTCACGGTTGTGAAACTCCATGATCTCAGACTGTGCATGTGTTTTACAATTATGCGTGTGCACTTGCCATAAACAGTGGAGTATATTCCCTTTCTTTCTGTCAAGTTTGATTCTTCAAGTTCTAAACGACATTTCCCTTATGTGTTGGTTGAGCAGTCAAGGATGTGCTTTGAATAAGTTCAATACAAATGTGAACTAACATTTCAGTAAATGGCCACATTAATTGTGGTCTGATGCCCAAAGTACATGAGTCCGAACAGAATATAATCTCATGACATGTGTGTGATGATCCAGACCATAATATGCATGTGATGCATGCGATAATTTTAGCCACTAATCATGGAAAGCCTACTCAATACACAGAATTTAAGGGTTATGAAAATTCAGTATGAAGAAAAGGTTGGATTTCTGATGGACGCAAAATAGAGTGTGGAGATAACCAAGATCCGTTTAGGATCCGGGGATCCTCAGGATCCGGGGATCTTTATTGGGACTCGGGGATCCAAATCCTCCATAGGATCCGGACCCGGTGATCAGGATCCAATCTGGGATCTGGGAATCTTACCTGGTGTGCACCCTTATACACATACACATAAACATACACATACACAGACACAGACACAAACAAAGACACAGACACATACACATACACGTACGCATACACGTACACATACACATACACATACACATACACATACACATACACATACAGATACACATACACATACACATACACATACATATGCACATACATATACACATACACATACACATACACATGCATATATACATACACATACACATATACGTACACATTCACATTCACTTGCACATACAAATACACATACACAAACACATACACATACACGTACACATACACATACACATGCACATACACATACACATATACATACACATACACATACACAAACACATACACATACACATACACATAAATAAACACATACACATACACATACACATACAAATACACATACACAAACACACACACACACACATACACATACACATACACATACACATACACATAGACATACACATATACATACACATACACAGACACAGACACATAAACATACACATACACATAAACATACACATCCACATAGCAATACACATACGCATACACATATACATATACATACACAGACACATACACATACACATACACATACATATACACATACACATACACATATACGTACACATACACATACACAGACTCAGACACTGACACAGACACAAACACATACACATACATACACACATACACATCCACATCCACATACACATACACATATGCACACACACATACATATACATACACATACACATACACATCCACATCCACATACACATACAAATACACATACACATACACATACACATACACATGCACATGTACATGCACATACACATACACATACACATGCACATGCACATGCACGTGCACGTGCACATACACCTACACATACACACACACACACATACACATACACATACACATACACATACACATACACATACACATACACATACACATACACATACACATGCACATACACATACACATGCACATACACATATACATACACATACACATACACATACACGTACAAATACAAATAGACATACACATACACATACACATGAGTGGCTGGCCTGCTTTGCTGAATTGTGTTTGCATGCCAGGAATTTGGCATGCATTGAATGAGGAGGGAAATAAAGTTGTGAGGTCTATCGCCAATGACGAAATGAAACTCGGCAAGCGGCACCATGAACAAGATGGGAGAAAACATTTGAAAAAACGTTCAATGGAGGCTTTGCAATGTTAGGCATGGTACAACATGGGAACTAGCTGCCGTAAGGGAAAAGCCTTCGAAGTGGGAGCCAATGGTTGAATCTAGCCGTCGGATCTTAATCGACAGGAATTCATCGCATGGCAGCCACTACCGCTTGTCAACGCGGTCCAGGGAAGCCCTCTCGGTAGAGGTGGCTGACATGCTAATTGAGGAAAGCCCAGTCCAAGGACTTGGCTGACCTCCTGCCTCAAAGTCGGGAAGTCAGCCAGGGCAGCTAAGTTGCTCTGTGCTTGGTAATTGGCAGCTTTCAGGCATAGCGCAACATTTCCATGTCACTTAACAAACAAATCGTACCCACTTTCTACCAATAATGTCCTTCAAATCAATTTCTTATAACCAATTATTCTGTTGATTTGCAGGTCAGTATTGTATTCCTCACATTCAACTGACCCTGTGCCTTTTTTTCCATATTTTGTTTAAGAGTTTGGAGCCTAGCATTAGTAGTACCCGCCTTACTCACCAATAAAACCTTCCTGAATACTTAAGGCGCACCTTAAGTATTAATACTTAATATTTCCGTACCACGAATACTGCCTTGACCAAGATGCATCCCACCATGCTCGTTTGCTAGCGTCCCTTGTCGGTTCAGGCCCCTATGAGGTCTGTTGCCTTGTCCTTGAGGGGCGGCCAGCCCCGGTGGAGGACCATGTTACTGCGATACAGGTAATTCGTGCAAAGTGTCTGGTTTGTTACACTCCTTACAGGTGATATTTTCACTTTGCTGAGGCTCTTGATCTTGGAAGCAAGCCTTTTTGAGTTGAACAATCTGTCCATTTAATATGATGTTTGCTTCTGTTATTCTGAAGGTGACTTGGTGTCTTTTTTATTGTTCTATGCACTGGACGTGACGTATCCCACAAGGTCGAGATCTCATTGTGCGTCTCAAGAATGTATTTTGTCATTGGTTGCAGCCTCATCTGTTAGTCCTCTCTGTATATATTTTCCTTCTGATGTGCACCTGAGTGCGCAGGGCATGCTGAGCCAGAGAGTGGAGGCGACGTACCGTGAGCCACGCTGGACCCGCGCTGGATGCCATCTGGTGTCTTAGTGCGCTTGCCTCCCTCTCACAGCATTGCCTCAGCTCCAACCCTAGTGACAGCCGTGGATACTATGGTGGATTCCTTGGGAAACCTATGTTTGTCCTCATGCTGACAGTTTGGTCTGCGCTGTACCGGGCAGAACCTAGATTAGGGCTAGACTAGTGGGTAGTATAGTTGGTGTTTTTGTTTGTGACTATGGATGGGGGCAGTCGGCACCTTTTGGGTGCCATGCAAGGGAATTCCCCTCGCTCGAGCAGGTTGCACCGGCGAGCTTCGCTCGCCGGCCGACGGGTGAGTCTTGATGCTCGAGGCTCACCCGTACGAGCTCTTACTCGTCTAAGCTCGTAACTTAGGTTTTGAAGTGGCAGCCATGGCCTCCATGCAAACTTAGTGCTAGCATGCTTGTTTCTGGACCAAATCGAACGAAACAAGTTGCATTTGAATTGTGGGACTGTTCTCCTGGTATCAGAGCAGCTTCCAGGGCCTGATACGGACGCCTAGGAGCAGCGCCGAGCGGCAAAGGCGGCGGCCGAGCCACGCGCGGACCTAGACCTGCGCGTCCGCCACCAAAAGAGGGCGCGCAAGCAGTCAAGGGCCGCCGAAAGCCTTTCCCTAGGCCGCGCGCAGGTAGCGGAGGCGACAGACGACAGGGGCAAGGGTGTGCGGATGCGAAAGGTGTGGGAGGGAGAGCCCAAGCGCCACGTCCGCCCTCTAGTGGCGGTGGCGGGTCCCTAGGCCCACAAACCCGCCTGTGCAGGTCGCAGGTGGGCTGAGAGGTGTTCACAACCAAGACAAGGCGTGTTCCCACGAGCTTCGGGCTCGCGACTGAAAACTGGGCCCAAAGTGGGCCCGGCGAATTGCTGCCGAAATTTCGGCGAGCATCACTGAGGAGAGCAGAGGCTACCGCCTTTGATCTGGGACTCTCCGTTTCCTCAAACACCATGAGTCAAGCGGCATCTGCACCTGGAGGCGGTGCCGGCGCTGGAGGCGGAGCTAGTGGCAAAGCCGGTGCCGTCACAGTAACGTGGGAGGATATCAGCAAGGTCATAACCCAAAAGGATCTGACGCCGCCTGCGTTGGGCTCTCGCGACTTCCTTGCATGGAAGGAAGTCTTCCTCGCGTGGGCAGCGGAGCATGGGCTGGAGGAGTTGTATCTCTTTCCGTCGACTGACGCAACCAAAGATCGCTTCCTGCTGCGTGCGTTTAATGCCCTAGTCCGAGCGCTGCCCGGCGACCAGCCGTATGCCATCCGCCATTACCGGTTTGGTGGCAGAGGGGAGGATCCAGCAGACCCTCGTAGTGGAGCGCCACGGCCTCGTGAGGCATGGCAGCACCTGGCTACACGCCACGAGGAACAGGGCATGGCCCTAGTGATCTCGCTGCGGGATTGTCTCCGCAACCTGTACCCCAAGCCCGGAGCACCGATAGCGGAGTATTGGGATGCGGCAATGGATCTCCGTCGCCGCATCCTCGGGCTTGGAGCAGCCTGCTCCGTGCTTGAGTGGCTGGACCCTGTCCTGCTGCATCTGGGAGAGCCATATAGGGAGTTCCGGCGAGGGATCCTACGGCGCCTTCGCGTGACCGATGTTGAGAACACCGACCTCGCGGAGGTGTTCGAGGAGCTGCGCCACTACGAGGATATCCTTCGTGGAGAGGCGCGAGAGGCCAACAACCCGGCACCCAGCGCCTTTGTCNGGGCATGGCCCTAGTGATCTCACTGCGGGATCGTCTCCGCAACCTGTACCCCAAGCCCGGAGCACCGATAGCGGAGTATTGGGATGCGGCAATGGATCTCCGTCGCCGCATCCTCGGGCTTGGAGCAGCCTGCTCCGTGCTTGAGTGGCTGGACCCTGTCCTGCTGCATCTGGGAGAGCCATATAGGGAGTTCCGGCGAGGGATCCTACGGCGCCTTCGCGTGACCGATGTTGAGAACACTGACCTCGCGGAGGTGTTCGAGGAGCTGCGCCACTACGAGGATATCCTTCGTGGAGAGGCGCGAGAGGCCAACAATCCGGAACCCAGCGCCTTTGTCCACCAGGTCTCATCAGGAGCTCCCACCAGCTCCGCTCAGGGAGGAGGCAGAGGAAGAAGGGGCTGGGGACATGGAGGAGCGGGCACTCAGTCAGGTGGTGGGTGAGGCCGCGGCAAGGGTGGTGGTGGTGGTAGCGGACAGCGCACTTGCAACTACTGCGGCAAGCCTGGTCACTTCCGGCATGCGTGCCCAGACCTGCAGCGTATCATGACGCCATCCCAGCAGCAGCAGCAGCAGCCGCAGCAGAGGTTCACGGTCCCGATGTATCATCCACCGCTGGGGCAGCAGCTGCAGCGTCCAGCTTGGTCTGCTCCCGTGATGAATGGACCTCGTGCCCCAGCACCCTTCGGCGGAGTCACCTTCGCACCGTCACCGATGCAGCTGCCGGCGGGCCAGCAGATCTATCAGGGGCCAGCTCCTTTCTACCAAGGCCCCTACTACGTTCTACCCAACTCGACCGTCCCAGTACCGGCACCTGAGTGGGCGCAGCGCGTCTATGCCGACATGGCGGAGTCACAGCAGCCCACAGTTGGGGCCCCAGGGGCTGGGTGGACAGCACCCATGGAGCTGCAGCCGCCAGAGCCAACGGCCATGTCACAGTCGTCAGGTCAGCGATTGGCGCACACACATGTCACCACGTCACATTCACTTCCAATGCACGAATGGCTGTTTGACACCGCCGCGTCACATCATATGTCCCCGCATCGCCGNTTCCTAAGTTAAAAGTGAATCTCCTGTCTGGGGGCCAACTCGACCGCCAAGCAAACATGTCCACACTCACGCAGAAGCAACGCTGCATGCTTTTTGATGCTGATGGGGCACTGTTGGCTGATGGTCCTCTGCACGCTGACATGCTCTACCACCTTACTCTCTTCCCACTGACACAGTCGCTCTCACACAGACCACAAACACATGTCATCACAGCCACGGATGAAAAACACAAAGACCTACTGCATCGCCGTCTCGCACACATCAACACCGACCTGGTGACGGACATGATCAAACACACAACAGCACACGGACTCTTGCCAACGGACTGCCCACATGGTCTCAGTGCAGATGCGTGCATGGACTGCCAAGAAGGCAAGGCACATAGACAGACTTTTCCCCGATCAGATCAGGTCTGCCAGGCCCCCCTCGAACTTGTCCATGCAGACCTGACAGGACCCATTCCGGTGCCTTCTGTCCAGTATGGGTCACAGTACATACTCACACTGACAGACGACTTCACGCTTGGCGTTCCTGCTGAAGTCAAAAGCGGACGCCCAGCGTGCCATTGCAGAATGGATACCTCTTGCTGAAAGACAGACTGGCTGCAAACTGTTGAAACTGCAAACAGACAGAGCAGGAGAGTTTATGGGTGGCCTAACAGAAGAACTGAAGGCAAAAGGTATAGAACATCAAACCACTGCACCGTAAACACCACAGCAAAATGGTGTGGCAGAAAGGTGGCACAGGACGCTTGGTGATGCGTTGCGCACTCTGTTGAGTGAGTCTGGCCTGTCCTTTGGCTTTTGGGAAGAGGCCGTCAAATATGTGAGGTGGTTATGGAACAGGGTGCCACAAGGGCCCTTGCCCAAGACAGTCACACCTTGGGAACGGTGGTTCAAAGAGAAGGCTGACTTGCGACCAGCAAGGGTGTGGGGCACCATGGCCTGTGTATGGTTTGCACAGCCGCAAAGAGACCACAAAATTATCCCACGCGGTCGATGGTGCGTCTTTGTGGGTGTCTCACATGCCTCTAAGGCGTGGTGCTTCTGGGACCCCACGCACCACAACTTAATAGAGAGCAGAGATGCCTCCTTCCTGGAGCACATGCCCTACAGACAGTTTCGCACTTTGCGTCACATCCCACATATCACCATCCCTGAACAGTATCCAGACTATGTGAGCGTACCTGTGTTTGTGCCCCACACACCCACTGTGAATTCCCAGCCACCGCGACAAGAGCACACTGCAGAAGGAACATCACCGGTTCCCACAGACTTACTGACACCTACTGACTTATTGAGTAAAGAATCCAACGCTCCGCACACACCGCCCGGGCTCCATACCCAAGTGTCCCAGAACAGCACAGAGAGTACAAAAACACCATCCCCACATCCAGTGCGGCGCTCCTCGCGCAATGTAGCGCGTGTGAATTACAGACAGTTTTATCATACAGCCGGTCCGGTCAACGTGGACAACACCATTGTGGAGCCACGGACACTTGCTGAGGCCAGGGGGCGCACTGATGTGGCTGAATGGGATAAAGCCATGGTGGCCGAGCTTAACGCCCTTCTGGAGCATGGTGTATATGAACTGGTTCCACTGCCACCAGGAAGGAAAGCCATCGATGTGAAATGGGTTTACAAGCTCAAAAGGAACCTGGCAGGACTAATGGAAAAGTACAAAGCAAGGCTGGTTGCTAAGGGCTTCCACCAAATACCCGGTCAGGACCTCACAGATACATATGCCCGAGTTGGTAAATACGGGATAAGTCGGGCACTGCTGGGTGTGGCGGCTCACGAGGACTGGGAGATACACCAAATGGATGTTAAGAATGCCTTTCTCAATGGTCCACTGGAAGAAGAGATCTGCGTGGAACAACCAGAAGGGTTTGAGGATGGGACAGACCACGTGTGGCTGCTTCTCAAGGCCCTTTACGGGCTCAAGCAAGCCCCGCGCTGCTGGAACAAAGAAATACGATGCACACTTGGATCGGGAGGGTTCACCCAAATTCTGAGTGATCCCTCTCTTTTCCTGCGCTGGGAGCATGGTCTTCCAGTCGCCTTGCTTGTCTATGTGGATGATTTACTTATCCTGTCACCCTTGCTCTCACTCATCACAGAAACAAAAAAATTGCTCACCACACACTACAGCATGAAGGACTTGGGTGAGGCCACTAACTTCTTGGGCATGACCATCACTAGGGACAGAGCTGCTCGCACACTCAACTTGCACCAAGGACGGTTCATTGCACATCTCACGACACGCTTCCAGCACTTGGTACAGCATCTACCACAACAGCAATCACCGATGAGCCCTGATGTGTACGCACACCTCCTGGATGTGAACACCACGGACTACGGACCGGACTGTGACCCCACACTCTACAGGCAAATCACTGGAAGCATGTCCTATCTTGCTTCCACCACACAACTTGACATCTCATGCGCAGTGAACGTGCTGGCACAATTCAGCCAACAACCACGAAGCTCGCACCTCAAAGCATTGTTGAAGTTGCTTCGCTATGTGATGGACACTGCTGATCTTGGTCTGGTCTTTGCGCCTTCTGTGAGTCCGTTGTTGGATGGGTATTGTGACAGTGACTATGCTCATGATTGTGGGGCTCGCAGTCGTGGGGGTTATGTATTTTGTGTATGGGGCACAGCAGTGACGTGGAGAAGTGCCAAACAGTCGTGTATGGCTCGGAGTGTGGCTGAAGCTGAGTACATGGCGTTGGGTGAAGCGGCATGTGAGTGCATTTGGCTGGCAAGACTGCTTGAGGAGTTGGGGTTGCACACCCATGCCATTGCATTGCACAGCGACAGCTCTGCCGCACGCCGCATTGCTGAGAATTATGGCGTGTTGCATCCTCGCACAAAGCACATTAGTGTCAAACATCACTTTGTCCGCGAAGCCGTTGAGGCAGGCGCAGTGCAAGTATGTCCAATTAGTGGTGATGCCCAACTTGCTGACTTCCTTACCAAGGCACTCCCATCCCCTGCCCTCCATAAGCAACTTGCACAGCTGGGCTGCATCTCCTCCACACTCAGGTCCAAGGGGGCGTGTTAATCCTCTCTGTATATATTTTCCTTCTGATGTGCACCTGAGTGCGCAGGGCATGCTGAGCCAGAGAGTGGAGGTGACGCACCGTGAGCCACGCTGGACCCACGCTGGATGCCATATGGTGTCTTAGTGCGCTTGCCTCCCTCTCACAACATTACCTCAGCTCCACCCCTAGTGACAGCCGTGGATACTATGGTGGATTCCTTGGGAAACCTATGTTTGTCCTCATGCTGACAGTTTGGTCTGCGCCGTACCGGGCAGAACCTAGATTAGGGCTAGACTAGTGGGTAGTATAGTTTGTGTTTTTGTTTGTGACTTTGGATGGGGGCAGTCGGCACCTTTTGGGTGCCATGCGAGGGAATTCCCCTCGCTCGAGCAGGTTGCGCCGGGGAGCTTTGGTCGCTGGCCGACGGGTGAGTCTCGATGCACGAGGCTCACCCGTACGAGCTCTTACTCGTCTAAGCTCGTAACTTAGGTTTTGAAGCGGCAGCCATGGCCGCCATGCAAACTTAGTGCTAGCATGCTCGTTTCTGGACCAAATCGAACGAAACAAGTTGCATTTGAATCGTGGGACTGTTCTCATCATCCACCTCTTGTGGTCATTGTCTATAATGTAGTGAAACTTCATTTGTTGGATGGCCAACCCATTCAGAAACAGTGTGATCTTTGCCTCCTCTGTCATGTATCGCAGCTGGACACGCTGGGCCATGTCACAAAAGTGATCCACATATCGGTTCAGGATCAAGATCCCCTGCCTGAACTTTTCAAGCTCGACCTTTACTCCTTGCGAGTCAATAGAGTGAGAGAAAACATTTCCCATGAGTTTCACAAAATCCTCCTGTGTTGGTATTAACTACTATTTCTTCACAAACCATGTCTCTGCAAGCTATTGAAATGGTGCACAGTTCATTGCCAAAATTCCCTCTGGTGCCTAGTTGGGTATTCTCTCCTAGTTCTTTGTAAACCATATCTCTGCAACCTATTTAAATGGTGCATGGTTCACCGCCAAAATTCCCTTTGGCCCCCACCTAAGGGGATCTTTCTCAGCTACATCTGGAGCTTACATCCCTTCAGCCACATGTGCATGGTTGACTTGCCAACACATGTGATAGCCGAGTTAAACATGGACTGGCTTTTCAAGCTTGCTCCTGGTGTCCCACCATTGGTGGTAGTCTGCACTGTGTTGTGTTGGATGGCGGCTGAGCTTGCATGGTGAATTTTGGTCTGAATTTGTTTTAGGTGCTCAAAAGCGCGTTCTACCGCCTCTCCTACCGCATGATCTGCTGCTGCCTTATAAACCTATGTGTTGTTTTACCTTTGGCGTCTCGCGGGTAGTGGCTTATTCTTCAGCATGGTGTCAGGAAACAGTAAGCTCTTTATGGAGTTTGATATTCTTCTCTAAAAGTTTGTGATTCACCGTGTGAGCATGGCTAGCATTTTTCCTAACGGAGAAAACCGTCTTCTCATAGCTATGTTTCATTTCACCTTGCGTGTTCCCCTCTGCCAACCCCTTTTTGGGTTGCGTAGTAACCTTATTGTGGTCGCTTGGCTTCTCACGGTTTTTTCGTATACTGGATTTTCTCAATGAAGTTGTGTGATGGGGAGAAGCCAGGAAAATATATCTCGCAATCAAGACAAGGATGTTAACGTTTCCGGCTAGAGTGACGATGTAGATGGGAGCACTTTGTATTAGAAGGCATGATTGTTATACCTAGAATGTAAAAGGAAAAATTCTGTGTATTTTTCATGGTGCATAGTTGTAACAATCGTGGCAGAATATATGCCACTTTGTTATGTTGCCTAGACTGGGGCCTTAAATCCAAGAAGGGCTGCAGTGTCCTTTGTCCGGAAAATCAGGGTCTGGACGGCGAGGAGAATTCCTCGCCGACCAGCCCTGTGAACCGGAAGCTTCGAAGAAGCTTCCGATTTGCAGGAGGGCGACCGGATAGTGCCTCACACTATCCGGCCGCCGCTCGAGGTCTCGCGACCTCGAGCGGCGAACGCGAGCCCATCGCAAATATTCGCGATGGGCTGCATAGGGCCTGCGCAGTCGCATTGGGCATGACCCAATGCGACATCGCAAGGACCCCCATCCCATCGAGGGGCCCCTCACGAGGTCCCTCGCCATGGCGAGGGGCCACCGGCGGGCGTTCCAACAGGACCACCCCGCCGAGTGCCACCTCCACTAGGTGGCGTGGCAAACACATTTTCATAAACGTGTTGGCCACGCCATCGGATGAGGGATGCCGAATGGTGGCAAAATACCCTCGCACGCGCAAGGATATTTTGCCACCACCTCCCCATCCCTAATCATGCCGGAAACTTAGGGTTTCCATGTGGACAACATAACATTGTTTAACGGGTTGACTCGACGAGAGAAATGTATCTAGTCGAACCGCGTCAACCCGTCGACAAAATGGACGGATAAAATAATATCCTCCATTCTCCCTCTTGGGTTGCCCTATGACGAGAATGGACTCCGAGCCCCAACCTTGGTCGGGACATACTTGTGAGAGGAGTCAATCGTGAGAGAGGCCACTTGACGGCGAAGTTAATCTCCACGACGAACCAACATGAGCAATCGGGTCCCGAGGGCTCACTCACCCATAGAGGCGCGCACCCCGTTTCACCCGCTGTGTTACATTGGTATCCATGAGCTAGGCGTCACCCTTGGTGACTTAGTTGCTAGACGACCTGGAACCTGCTGAGTTGTCGCAAGGAAGCTGCAGCCACCACTCCACTCCTCCTCACCCAAGTCCGGCGGAGCAGATTGATTGGCCGACGGCTCCACCTTCCTACGAACGGCACAGAAGCAGCAGACTAGGCCGTTTTCGGCGACAAGCTCCGCAGCCGAGTTTGCTTCCGCCCGCCTTGCTGTCGTGTTGCAGAACCGCCGCAGCAGGCCAGTTTCTTCAGAAACATACCCCAACTTTGAAGAGGCGCTGCAGGCAGCAGACTTCTCGAAACGCTGCATGCAGCATACCGTTGGAAAGCTCAAGAGACAAACTTTCCAGAACGCTATCAATCGCTGATTTTCGACATCTGTGCTGCCTGCTACGGCCCAGGGACCAGAACCTCGAAAAACAGGTTGTTTCTTCCCTTTTTAGTCAACAAAAAAAAAACGTCCAAATTGCAGGGGAAACGCTGCCAAAAATATTCCAGAATTTTTGGCCATGATTTCATGCTTTCCTCTTACTTTGAATCTCATTTGATAGGTGGAAAGTAGAAAAGAGGGGTATTTTGGCACTTTCTCTTTGCAATGGGTGTGGAAATAGTGGGAATCCGTTTTATCCCATCTATCATAGCCAAGAGTGCTTGAAATACTTGGGAGAGATTGCTGGTGTATCTACATTCTACCTATTACCACTCTCTCACTTAACTCTTGTCCCCCCCTCCCTTCCCTTTCCCCCCTTCACCCCTCCTCACCAGTCATGGTGGGAGGTGGTCTCCCCATGTCCGTGGCAGGAGGAGGCCCTCCAAAAACCCCAGCAAAGGAGAGTGGCCTAAGCGCATCCAGGAATTGTGCTCCACACACGATGTTGCCGACGAAGAGCACTTGTGGGACGGGCACTGGTCACGCCGCATCCGCCGCTTTCGTGAAGATACCGCCCGGTGGGAGCCCTGCCGCTAAGGACATCGTGAAGGGACATGAGGAAGCAAAGGAGGCGACGTCAACTCCACGCATTGGCGATAAGGCCGGGGACCTTGCCAGCGCCGCCGGCGTAGCAGACGTGGTGGACGCAGAACCTGTTGTTGCTGAGGGCGAAGACAATGACGTTGGAGCAGAGGACGACCGGCTCTCCTTGGAGGCCGAAGATGAAGAGGACGACGATCCTCTCAAGGGTACTGATGCTGCCATCTTGGCGGCGATCAACCATCTTGTGGACCTCAAAATCCGTGACTTTCGCACGGTGGAAGCTATTAGGACTTCGGCCCTAGCAAAGGG
Source organism: Penium margaritaceum (assembly GCA_023375785.1). NCBI lineage: Eukaryota > Viridiplantae > Streptophyta > Zygnematophyceae > Desmidiales > Peniaceae > Penium > Penium margaritaceum. The sequence goes on from SZWC01014699.1 coordinate 32,640, forward strand.
GAACGGTGGCCCTAAGCTACCTACTGGTCATACATCTCGTGGCGTTGACCCGGATGGCATACCAGTAGGTAGTGACGGGAGGAACACACTGTCTACCTTGGCACGTGCACCAATCCCAGAACCCCAGGATGGTCCCTTGGCTAGCCTTGAGCAAGGAACACCTGGAAGAGCACTGACATGTGCTACGGCTGCCAACACGACCATCGTGTCTAAGGCGGGCCAGGGATCGCAAAAGGATCCAGCAAACATCGCTGATGCACTGAACCTTTTGCAAGACGCCAAGGCATACGAGCATTTTCTCGACGCCCTTGAGCGTAACCAGCTCGCCAAGAGCGTACTTGCCCTCAAGCAGCACGTTCATCCTGATGCACTCAGTAGTATGTTGAACATCATGGGTACGTTGGTGGCAGGTGGCATGGCCGACAAGCCTGATCCCGCCCACCCATCCCAAGGTCGCAAAGCTAAGCATCCATCACACGATGATGCTCACAGTCTGACGGGTGACACCCATGATGATCAGTCGACGGGCCCGAGCGGCTCTCGTCGTCTTCATCAGGCTGAGAAAGCGATAAGCAAGAAACACCCTGAGGATGATGATGCAGCATTGGGCGCAGAGATCTCAAAGGCTGTAAAGCGTCTGAGTGATTATCCCGAGTTGGGCTCATCCAAGCACATGGACTTAGCCACTTGGAAGCCACACATGGAGCTTTTGCTTGAGCTCCATAACATCAAGCAACGAGCTTGGGGCGCCGTCGGGCTAGCTTGCCTTGACAACTCAGCGCTGTCATCGGTGAAGAACCGACTGAAAGTGTTATACATGGAAACACCTCAGTCGGTCCCCAGACCTCACTGGGAAGACCTTTGCAAGATCCTCATGGACTTGTACGGTAGGGAGTCCGTCTCCCAGCAAGCGTCCGGGCGTCTGTCAAAAATCCGCCAGGGTGACCGCAAGCTTGCGGAATACCTCCAGGATTGGGACAACACCTTGGACAAAATCACTGATGAGGACCACCATCCCATGTGGCAGATCGTGGAATGGCTCACCAAAGGCCTTTGTAACGAGTCCCTTGCTCGTTCTTGTACACTGGATCCCCAAGGCAAGCCTTTGACGAGTTATGCTGAGCTGCGTGACTTCATCCTCGTGAAGTACAACTCCATACCGGCCGAGTATGGGGTGAACACACGCCGTGGCCAGCATCACCAGCATGGCAACAACAAGCGTCAGCACTCTCCCCAACGTGGTCAGCGTAAGCTCCCTTGGCACGGGTCGGGTAGTCACAAACCCTCCAAGCCGCAGGATAGCCATAAGAAACGTGCAGATGGCAAGGCCAAGACAGGCACCCTCACCTGCTACTATTGTGGAAAGACTGGGCACTATGCGTCTGAATGCCGCAAGCGCCAGAAGGATCGTGCTGGTGGAAACACCAATGAACAGGGCGAAGACAAGAAAGATAAGGGACAAGGAAACTGCCAGATTGCAAAAGGCGTCAATGGTGGTCGCGGACCTTTTGAAGGCAGGCCGTGGGAAGGATTTTTGAATCACCTAGTGGCCGGTAGTGGACAACCACTAGGGGCTCTGGCTGGGAGATCCTTGGATGTTGAACGTGCTTTCATGTTCCAAGATGATGATGTGAAATAGTTGGAACGCCTCACTGGGGCTTTATTTTCTGTTGTTTTCTGCTCTCCCATGACCAATGACTCTGTGTATCTCTCTCGCCATTGTCCACACTTGTATCTCATCGATGATGAATGCTTGTAAAATCGCACTTGTTTGATCATTTCTACACGACAGAAAGGAAACAAAGTGCTTGAGTTGGCAAACGTAGTCCACAAGATTAACTCACTCACGCAAGTGACTGTTGCAGTTTCCATCTTTTCGGGTCTCAAGAAAGAACTCTTGAATGGATGGCAACTCTTGTGTGATGTAAACAAAGGACACCACATGTGGGAGCCAGTGGGTGACTCTGTTGAGCTACGTCGTATCACATAACACTTCTGAGTGTACCACTTGCAGGCCGAGCCTCCAAAGAGCTTGCTCACACGCTCCTCACAGGCAAAGATGACAATGCAATTTGCAGGTCATCTGGCTGGGGCACGCGTGCAAGTCCTAGTTGACACAGGTGCTGATGACGAGTTCATTAGTGCCTCTCGTGTGTGACAGCTAGGGTTGAAATGCACGCCTTGTGAGGGAAAAATCACCGTCGGTGACGACCGTGAGGTCGATGTACTCTGCACATGTCGGGCAAGGCTCAAGCTAGGAGCTCTCACAACAATTATCAACTTTACTGTCAATGACTTGACAGATCATTTTGACGTTGTTTTGGGTTATCCTTGGCTTAATAAGCATAAGGCTAACATGAGTTGGGTCACAAAGACTCTCACTGTACAAAAAGTAAAGCGTGCCATCAAGCTTTCGCCTATGGAACGCTCAAAGCCCTCTCACGAGAGTGAACAATCCGTCCTTACGGTGCTTCAAGTGACGCAATACTCGCGTAAAGGGCACAACGTGTTCCTAGCGGAACTTTGTAAGGTCGATGACGACGATCCACCGTCGAGCTCGAGTGATGTCAGTTCTCTCATTGAAGAGTTTTCTGATATTTTTGGCTCAATCCCGGATGGCCTACTGCCAGAACGGAATGTTGGTCATACGATCCCTCTCAAGCCAGGAGCAAGGCCATCGTTTCGGACCATGTATCACCTCAGTCCTGCTGAACGTGAAGAAGCCGAACGACAGATCAAGGAATACTTGGCAAAGGGATGGATTGAACCCAGAAGTTCTCCATTCAGAGCTCCTATCCTCTATGTCAACAAGAAGGATAGAGGTTTGCGCATGTGTGTTGATTACCGTGCGTTGAACAGCTTGACGGCTAAAAACCGTTGTCCCTTGCCAAGGATCGAGGATCTCTTTGACCAACTTCAAGGTGCAAAGGTCTTCTCTTCCCTCGATCTAGCTCAAGGTTATCACCAAATTTGGATTACTGAAGAAGATGTTCCCAAAACTGTGTTTTGTACACATCTCGGACATTATCAGTATCGAGTGCTGAGCTTTGGTCTTACCAATGCCCCAGCGATGTTTCAAGCCACAATGAATCATATTTTTCGTGACCATTTGGGAAAACCCGTCTTGGTGTACCTTGATGATATCCTGGTGTTCTCAAAGAATCACGAGGAGCATGTACAACATCTACGCACCGTGCTCGAGATCCCCCGCAAGGAGAAATTCTTTTCCAAGATGGAGAAGTGTGCTTTCGCACAACCCGAGCTGCAGTACTTGGGCTTCATCGTTGGCAGCAAAGGAATCCGAGTGGATCCTGGCAAAGTGCAAGCTGTTGTGGACTCGCCTCAGCCATCCAATATGGGTCAAATACGAACCTTCTTAGGCTTGGCGAATTAATTCCGCCGCTTCATGCAAGGCTACTCTAGCCTTGTCGCCCCACTCACAGCTCTCACATGTAAAGACGTGAAATGGACATGGTCTGATAAGTGTGAGCATGCATTTGTGCGTGTCAAGGAAATTTTGACATCTGCACCTGTGCTTGTACTCCCGAATCCCAAAAAACCATACGAGGTGCTCTGTGATGCATCTATCATCGGGATAGGGGCTGTCCTTATGCAAGAAGGACGACCAGTCGCATATGAGAGTCGCAAACTCTCAGGCGCTGAGACTCGCTACACCACAGGCGACCAAGAGTTGCTTGCGGTAGTTCATGCCTTGAAGGTTTGGCGCTGTTACCTCGAAGGTGCCAAGGGTGGATTCACTGTGGTTACAGACCACAATCCCCTGGTATTCTTTTAGTCACAACCCAACCTTTCTCGGTGACAAGCTCGTTGGAGTGAGTACTTGAGCAGATTCCACTTCCAGTGGGAATACCGACCCGGTCGTACAAATGTGGCAGACCCGTTGAGTCGCACTCCGGTCAACGTGGTTCTCACCACACTTCAAGCATGATCCTTTTGCACAAAAGACGTACGGGAGCAGGATGTGCCCAAGCCTGATAACCCCCTACGCCAACCACCAAAACCGACGGCACATTTCACGCCATTCTTGCAACGTATCCGCATGGGATACTTTGATGACCCATGGTTTGACCAGGGTAACATTGACCGATACGGCTTGGTGGAAGCCTCTGGTCTCTACTGGAAGGGCAACGTGGTGGTTGTGCCCAACTCCGGAAAGCTGCGGGATGAGATCCTTTCTTAGTTCCATAACCCAGCAGCAGCTGGCCACCTTGGTGCAAAAAAAACCGAAAAGGCTCTCTCATAGCATTATTGGTGGCCTGGATGGTCGTGCGACATACGCAAATACATCCAAGCCTGTGACTTGTGCATCCGCAACAAGTCGAGCAACAAGGCACCAGCAGGATTGCTGAAGCCCCTCCCAGTGCCTAACTCCTCATCGGAAGTAGTGAGTATGGATTTCATCACTGGCTTACCCGAGACACCTCGTGGCCATGATGCTATCCTCGTGGTGGTTGAAACTTTGACCAAGATGGCACATTTCATGCCCATAACCACGCATGCCACTGCCAAGGAAACAGCACGCATCTTTTGGGACACTGTTGTTTGACAGCATGGGCTACCGTTACGCATCATCTCTGATCAAGACGTGTGGTTTTCAAGTAAATTCTGGCAAGCCCTCGGTGAGATTTTTGGCACCTGCCAAAAGATGTCCACTGTTTTTCATCCACAAACGGATGGACAGACTGAACGGATGAACCGAACTCTGGAGCAAATGCTCCGGATGTACGTGGATCCTTCGATGGATGACTGGGATGAGTTTCTCAGTCCGGCAGAGTTTGCGTACAACAACTCTGTTCATGAATCCAACAAGATGACACCGTTCTTTCTGAACTACGGCCGGCATGCGATGGTACCCATCTCCTTGGTGAGGCGCGGGGGCAGCGGGAATCAGGTACCTTCCGCCCAGGCCTTTGCCGATCGCATGGACACTCTTCGTCGCGAAGCACGTCAATACCTCCATGCATCAAAGTAGCGCCAAAAGGCCTATGCCGATGCTGGTCGCCGTGACGTCACATCTTATGTCGGCAACCAGGTCCTTCTGAGCACAAAGAACATGCATCTCAAGATGCCTGGAGCAAGGAAGATCCTCCCTAAGTGGGTCGGACCATTCAAGGTCACTCACAAGATTGGTGAGGTTGCTTACCGCCTTACTCTTCCAAAGGTCATGAAGATCCATGACGTGTTTCACGTCAGTCTTCTCGCACCTTATGTAGCATCAAAAACGGTTCAGCCACCACCTGCAATGCTCGCAAGTGACGGTCAGTATGAGGTACATGGGCTCCTCCAACACCGCGAACGTACACGCGGTAAACGTGTTGTGAAGGAATACCTCGTGAGCTGGGCCGGTTGTGGAAGTGAACACAACATTTGGGAGCCTGAGAGTCGTGTCCCGACCGCTATGATCAAGGACTATTGGCAAGACCAGGCTGCTCGCTTTCGCACTCGTGCCCCCGGGGGTACCACCCTGGCACAAGCCCCACGCAGGGAACCTTCACCTGTCAGAGTACAGACAAGAGCACAACGGCGGCGATCTCGGACGAATGGGGACACCCAGGCTGATGGTCGCGAGGTCGCTCCTCGCAAGAGGGGGAGGAAGCGTTNGGAGCCTGAGAGTCGTGTCCCGACCGCTATGATCAAGGACTATTGGCAAGACCAGGCTGCTCGCTTTCGCACTCGTGCCCCCGGGGGTACCACCCTGGCACAAGCCCCACGCAGGGAACCTTCACCTGTCAGAGTACAGACAAGAGCACAACGGCGGCGATCTCGGACGAATGGGGACACCCAGGCTGATGGTCGCGAGGTCGCTCCTCGCAAGAGGGGGAGGAAGCGTTAGCCGTGAAAACGTTTTATGTGAACTTAGCTGATCTATGTACAATCTTGTGCTCGTGAAGGATATCAATCTCAATCTTTTGAGTTTTCTCTCCATGTGCAATGGCGCATGATCCAATGGATGCACCTATGAATGTTTTGTTGACAAACAAAGCACGTTTCCTTCCACCAACAACCATTCTAGACCCCCTTGAACCAAGGACGGTTCACAGTAGAGGGGGAGGAATGTAACAATCGTGGCAGAATATATGCCACTTTGTTATGTTGCCTAGACCGGCGCCTTACATCCAAAAAGGGCTGCCGCGTCCTTTGTCCAGAAAATCGGGGTCTGGACGGCGAGGAGAATTCCTCGCCGACCAGCCCTGCGAACCGGAAGCTTCGAAGAAGCTTCCGATTCGCAGGAGGGCGACCGGACAGTGCCTCACACTATCCGGCCGCCGCTCGAGGTCTCGCAACCTCGAGCGGCGAACGCGAGCCCATCGCAAATATTCGCGATGGGCTGCATAGGGCCTGCGCAGTCGCATTGGGCATGACCCAATGGGACATCGCAAGGACCCCCACCCCATCGAGGGGCCCCTCACGAGGTCCCTCGCCATGGCGAGGGGGCTCGCGAGGGGCCATCGGCGGGCGTTCCGGTAGGACCACCCCGCCGAGTGCCACCTCTACTCGGTGGCGTGGCAAACACATTTTTATAAACATGTTGGCCACGCCATCGGACGAGGGGCGCCGAATGGTGGCAAAATACCCTCGCACGCGCAAGGATATTTTGCCACCACCTCCCCATCCCTAATCACGCCGGAAACTTAGGGTTTCCACGTGGACAACATAATATTGTTTAACGGGTTGACTCGACGAGAGAAATGTATCTAGTCAAACCGCGTCAACCCGCCGACAAAATGGACGGATAAAATAATATCCTCCATTCTCCCTCTTGGGTTGCCCTATGACGAGAATGGACTCTGCGCCCCGACCTTGGTCGGGGCATACTAGTGAGAGGAGTCAATCGTGAGAGAGACCACTTGACGGAAAAAGTAATCTCCACAACGAACCTACGCGATTGCCATGAGCAATCGGGTCCCGAGGGCTCACTCATCCACAGAGGTTCGCACCCCGTTTCACCTGCCGTGTTACAATAATAAACCTTATGTGTCGGTGTAAAATTTTATGCCTGTTGTTTTTTCTTTTCTTCATTCTTTCAAGTTGACATTGAATTAACATTATTAATGTGGGATTAACTAGGATTTTACTCTTTAACAAAAACTTTTTTTAAATTGATGTAAAATTGTTATGGGTGAAATAGCTCTCATACCCATAAAACGCAAAGTGTGACTCTCATCGGCTCGTTGTTCAGAAGAAAAGCAATGACCCACCTGTGGTTCGGAAGAAAATCAATCATCCTCCCACTATGCGTTACTAAAGAAACCATTCACCCAGCCTAGCAACAAAATCAACCAGCCGCTTTCTTCATGCTAGATCATAGCATGTGTTTTGGACCTGACATGGAAGAAAGTGCAATGGTGCATCTGTCTGAGACATAGTGAATGACAAAAGCCATGTCATGCATCAGTTCTTTATGGTGTGTTGCGAGAACATGACATTTTTAAGCGTTTCTGGGTTCCTAAGGTGTTTTCTGTGTGACATTATCATATGCTTAATTTTATGTACGACATTCACATATGCGTAATTGAGGGCTTTGCGTTTACGGCCCGCGGTTTGGGCACTTTTTTCGAGTCGTGACCCTTTTCAGCGAGCGGCTCGATTTCGCGACGCCGCAAGGGTCACGTTCTCGAGGCGTCCACGCGAAATCGCGTTTTTCACGGGCCGTGGCCCTTCGTCTAAACAGGACCACGGGAAATTTCTAAAACACCACACGATGGAAGTGAGGTACTGTCCAACGCCACCATTTCATAAATTAGATACATACATGACAAGTTATCAGATTCTACATCTTACTCTGCCACGCTTTCTGATTTTTGAATGAAGATAAGCAACGGATGTTTTGTGCGATGACAACATGCCACAAGGGGCATACAGTAAGCAATTATATATTCCGAAAACAAGAGACATTTTGTTTGTGACCTACGTACACGAGTAACTAATGCTTACGTGTGGGTAATTTTGTCATTTATTTCATGGATCACCACGCGATGACCTTTAAAGAAAGTGTGTGACCAGAGGAAGGGGGTAACCAAGAGAGGGGGAGGTGGACAGGTTGCTTCATATAGCGGTGGAAGGCAATGATGAATTTTGCACCAAAGAAGAAAGGGTCATTTTGCCTTAGCTTAAACGCCTTCGTGAATAATTATCATTAATTATGAATCAATATAGGTATCCATATAGGTATTTATATCTATATATCTCTTGATATGTATACCTATATTGATTCATAATTAATGATAATTCTTCAACAAGTCGTTTAAGCTAAGGCAAAATGACCCTTTCTTCTTTGGTTCAAAATTCATCATTGCCTTCCACCGCTCTATGAAGCAACCTGTCCACCTCCCCCTCTCTCGGTTACCCCTTTCCTCAGGTCGTGCACCTTCTTTAAAGGTCATCGCGTGGTGATCCATGAAACAAATGACAGAATTACCCACGCGTAAGTATTAGTTACTCGTGTACATAGGGCACAAACAAAATGTCTCTTGTTTTTGGAATATATAATTACTTGCTGTATGCCCCTTGTGGCATGTTGTCGTCGCACAAAACATCCATTGCTTATCTTCATTAAAAAATCAGAAAGCGTGGCAGAGTAAGATGTAGAATCTGATAACTTGTCATGTATGTATCTAATTTATGAAATGGTGGCGCTGGACAGTACCTCACTTCCATCGTGTGGTGTTTTGGAAATTTCCCGTGGTCCTGTTTAGACGAAGGGCCACGGCCCGTGAAAAACGCGATTTTGCGTGGACGCCTCAAGAACGTGACCCTCGCGGCGTCGCGAAATTGAGCCGCTCGCTGAAAAGGGTCACGACTCGAAAAAAGTGCCCAAACCGCGGGCCGTAAACACAAAGCCCTCATGCGTAATTTTTGTACGGCATTGTCATACGCATAATGTTTTGTGCGGTATTGTCATATGCGCTATTTTGTGCGCGATGCTGGTATTTCAGCTATATACTTCCAAAAACTGGGTATGTGTGACTCAAACCCCAATTTGTTTGGATGAGGAAAGTTTTTGAATGTAACATTAGAGTTAATTCGAATTTTAATTTCCGATTTTTTGTTTAATGAATGAGTTTTAAAGGCTTTATGTTGAGAAAGTTTTGAGAGGTTTGGTCATGAAAAACATAATTTTAGAAAATTCCATCACAAAATATTCTAAACAATTGTAGATTTTCATACATTTTTATTCACTCACTAACATATTGATACATTTCCGTTATTTTAGCATGTACAACAAGTAGTTTAGATATATAAAGTGATTTAAATTCGACACAAAATGTTTTATGCATAAAAAACCACTATGAAGAATTAAACTTTTTATAAATGTTACTTAGTGATCTCAATTATATGGTTCATCAATACATTTTACCCTATTTGTTTTATGTTTATGTCCATAATCACAAACATCTCAGCCTTGAGAACATGTGAAAGATAATTCGTCCATTGAATTTTTTTTAATTAAGATAATTGAACTTATGTTTAAGTTATATGTACTAATTGGAATAGAAAATGTATTATTCAATGATGTATGGTTTGATTATCCATTAATTTATCAAATATTATCTTTCATAGAATTGTGCGTGTTTATTTTGCATATGGATTACTGAATTGATTAGAAAAATGCATATTAGTTTGACATTCTAGTATTTTTCAGTTATTTGGAAAAATTCTTGAATTTTTTAAAAACATTATTCAAAACAAAAATAGGTTCATCGAATGAAATGAAGATTTATGTTCACTTTTATTCAATTTATTTATTGTGAACTTGAATGTACTTGTAGCAGAATGTATTTATGGATAAAAAAGAGCGGGGGAGGTACCCACTGTGGAGTGTGGGGCTGTGCAATCATAGGGAGTTTATTAAAATCAATTGCACAGTATAACAGGGTGTGCAAAGGCTACTCAAAACCTTTTACGTCACGTCAATCTGATTTTGAATCACCCAGATTCCGCCGACCCACCGGAAAAAAAGTGGGGGCGGTACCCACTGTGGAGTGTGGGGCTGTGCAACCATAGGGAGTTTAATAAGAGCAATTGCACAGTGTATTAGGATGTGCAAAGCGCAACTCAAAACATTTTATGCCACGTTGATCTCTGTAACGGGCCGGATCTCCAGCTCCTGCTCTGAAGTCGTCGTCGGAGTTCGCAGAATGGCGTTCTCAGTCCGCGTCAGGGGTTTACCCCCTTCGCGAGACTGAGGGGCAATCGTCATCAACGACCCAGAGCAGGGAGACTCGAATATTTCGAGTCTCCGGAGGCCCATTTCCGGTTTTAGCCAAACCCCTGGTTTTGGGACCCAAACCGGGGGTTTTTACCTCGAACTCGTGTGTTCGCACGAGTTATTCCGATTATATTCTGTCGAAGTTCGTCGCAAACGAACTTCGACTTACGTTTTTGTCGTCCTGGCGCGAAATCGTCGCGTGCGAGGCACGCTGGCGATTTCGCGCCAGTAGTTTTTAACCTCACCCTCGCTCCCCCTATCCCTCGTCCTCTCTTGCTCGTTTTGCAAGGAGGGCGAGGGGGGACGAGGGCACGAGGCCACGAGGCCTCGCCCTCGAGGCCCTCGTGGCCTCTTGGCCGCCGATCGAGCCACCAGCTCGATCGGCGGCCGATGGCTCGCCGGCGGGTGGCCGGCCGGCCACTTGACCGGCCGCCGGCCACCCAGCCGGTCGGCCGCCGGCCGGCCGGTAGCCNCTGGCCACCAATAGTGGTCCGAGAGTGCCTGTCCGGTCTTTCGGGGTCCCACGTGACCTGCGACCGGCGGGTCGTGGAACTGAGAGATAACCTTTGCTCGAAGGTCTCCCGAGTTTGGCACAACAACTTGTTCTCCGTGCCAGAAGATTCCTGCGGCCTCCACCAAGCCATACTTGTCCAGATTTCGAGAGTCTTGAAACCAAGAATCCACGCAGTATCCCATCCGGATCCTGTTTACAAAACCGTTGTAATGGATAATCTCTCGTGGTGGTTGACGCAGAGGTGCAGGGGGATCCGGTGGTGGTACGGTTGCTGTTGCAATGGCCATAAAACACCCACTGATCTCGGTGGTTGCTTTTATTTCCACAGGCTGTCGGCTTAGTGGATCGGCCACATTGATGCGTCCTGGCCGATATTCCCATGTGAACGAGAATCGACTCAGGTTTCGCTCCAACGCGCCTGTCGTCTTGACAGGTTCGGCTGCGTTTGGAAAAACACCAATGGATTATGGTCGGTCACGACTGTCACACCCCCTTCAGCACCCTCAAGGTAGCAACGCCACATCTTGAAAGCGTGTACTACCGCAAGGAGCTCTTGATCCCCAGTCGTGTACCGCGTTTCCGCGGGTATGAGCTTCCGGCTTTCATACGCGACAGGGTGACCGTTCTGCATGAGGACGGCTCCGAGTCCAACTACCGACGCATCACATCGAACCTCCCACGGTTGCGATGGATCCGGAAGAGCTAGGACGGGCGCCGTGGAGAGAAGCTCTTTGACTTTGAGAAAAGCGTTCTCGCAATCAGATGTCCATTCCCAACGCACGTCTTTTCGCGTGAGCCTGGTTAGCGGTGCTACCAGGGTCGAATACCCTTGCATAAACCGTCGAAAGTAGTTTGCAAG
>SZWC01014699.1:55947-73394 GCA_023375785.1 Penium margaritaceum
ACGTCCACTAAGATGACTCCCCCCTTTTGTAAACCTCCTATCACTCCTCATCTGTGTCACTAGAGAGCACCTCCACATACTGTGGAGCGTCTGCCGCAGCCACAGCGGCTGCGGCCTCAGCCACGTTGCTTGCACGCACCCCATCACTTGCATGTTGTTCTGCTGCTGCCGCTGCAGATCGTGCAGCACGGGCAGCAGCAGCAGCAGCTGCTGGAGTTGATGCTGGCGGGTTGGTGCAGCTGCGCTGTGTGTGGCCGCGATAGCCGCAGTTGGAGCAGAGCCGGTTGGCCCTCTCCCTGTGCCAGCGCTCCCGACGCGCGCTCCGCGGACGGCCTCGACCGCGGCGGATGCCAGGCGGGTGCCAACCCGTCATGGCGTACTGCAAGGTCCTGATGTTGAAACCTGGCAATGCAGGCGCATAGGTCCGCCGCCATGCTGCCAGGGAGAGGCTCTGCAAGCAGTACAGTTCAGGGTTCTCCCCAGAACTCAGCAGCAAAGCACATGCATGCACACAGGGCAACTGGTACTCCTGGAAGTTGCCACATGTGCAGGTGCGAGTAGTGCATTCCACAGCGCGGGGGACATCACTCGTTGGACCCCGCACGGTGCCGATGAGCGCTGAACTGGGGTTGACGACGTAGGACCGCGATTTCACGACGTTGTTCAGCAGGCGCGTTGACGCGACAGGAGCAAGCGTCCCAGAAGCAGCGCTGGCAGCGTTGCGGCGCGAGACGAACAGCCGCTGTGTGTACTTGTACAAGGTCACGAAACAGAACACGGGATAGGTTTTCCAGGCCTCACGCAGATGCGAGTTCAGCGACTCCGATGCATTGGATGTCGTGTGCCCACCCCTTGGCAAAGGGAAGTGCAGGCGGCTCCATGTCTCAACAGGAATGCCGCCGACGCCGTCGGTCCCCAGGACGTACCGCACTGCAGGTGCAGACACGGCCTGGAGATGTGCCAACGCGCGTGCCCATTCCGCGTCTGTGCGTGCGTGTGCCAGCCTCCAAAAGGCATATGCCACGGCTTTCCCGCAGCGTGCCTTCACGTTCTCCGTCATGTGCCACGCGCACGCAGCGTGAGCGGCTTCCGGCAGCTTCGCCTCAACGCCGATGTGGAGTCCGCGGTCCCGGTCCGAGATGACAACGGCACCGGCGTCTGCTGCAGTGGGGAAGGCTTCTGCAAGAAGTTCGCAGAACCAGGTCCAGTTTTCCGCGTTCTCTCCCGAAACCAACGCCCACGAGATGGGAAACGCATGGTCGTTTGCGTCAAACGTCTCGGCAATGAGCAGCACCTGGGAGAACCCGTTCTTCAAAAAGGTCCCGTCGAACGTCATGATGCGCCGGACGTGGCGGAACGCCTCGCGACAAGCACCCGGTGCGCAAAAAGCACGTAGGAAGCGGTGCTCGGCGTCCTCCTCCGCGACCACCTTCGCTTGTGGATCAACACGCATAATCTGCGCAGCCATGGAAAACAATGCGGAAGAGTTATTATGCCCACCGCGAGCGGGAATGAACAGAACTCCAGATACCCCCAAGACCAAAGCAATGTGTCTCACCTCTTCGACGAGAGTGGGGAAGAGCTCCCACGACAGTGAAAGCTCGCCCATGACGTCCTGTTGTGCTCTGTTGCGTGCACGCCACATGACTGCGTAACCGACGGACTCGCCGGTGAGCGAATGGAGAATCGCCTGCAATGTAGCCACACTCACCGTGACGTCTTCCACTAGGGTGCCTCTGACGTAGCGTAGGACCCACGCAGCCGTGCGTGCAGGGCTGCCACGGGCATCACCCGGGCTGCACTTGTGCTCGTCGAAAAAATACGTGACAACCACGTTTCCATGGCGCTTGTGGAGAGAGGCCCGTAGCACCCACCCACACCCATGTGCGCGGTGGTTTCCGCACCTCACAACAATCTTCCCGGGCTCCGAACGTGCCCAAGATAGCAGCATTCGTCGATGGACTGCGTAGTCCTCGATTCGCCGCAGGGCCTGCGGGGCGATGTCCTTCACCGACATCGAGCTGACTACGACGACGTGCTAGCGGGAATGACCCGGGCGTGCGGAGAGCGCGGTACACATTGTACGGAACATACCGCTGGGCAGTCGCCCTCGCTTGGGCGTACGCCTCCATGCCAGACGCGTGTACTGAAATGACAGACTCGGTTGCAGGCGTGCGCATTTATTGGGGACAACAGGTTAGGGATGGAGTACTCACCATAGCTAGTTAGTCGTGGCGGCCTGGTTGGGTGTGGAAGACCGTTGCTGAACGTTGGCAGCGTCAGGGGCGTTCCAGAGGTCACCTGCATGGCCCCTTGATTGAGGGCTCTCGGATGTGCGGAACCTTAGCTTGCGGCACAGTCGTCATGCGAGGTTGGGTGAGAAAGACAACTCCTTAGCGTAAGTGAACAACGGATCCATGCACGCGAGGTCCTATGTGGCCTTGAAACCCTAGGTACAGAACGTCTTGGGCCGGGTTGTCCAAACCCTAGCGTTACCCGCTAGCGACGCTTCCGTCGACGCGACCTCCCCGTCGACCGTGTAAGGCCGTCGCTAGGACCCTGTTTCCTTCACATTCCAAGGGTGGGGTACGACAACCAACCAATACCCGTGATATCGCTGTCTACCCCGTTGTTCCTATCGCAAACTGTGAATACTATTTGTTTTATCCGGTGAATGTAAAATTATCTCACGCACTCTGCTTTTTATGTCGGATTGGCTCTCCTTATGGTGAAAAAGCTGGAATTGCTATGGTACATGACATGAAACGGCACCCACAATTTCGTCTTTCAGCAGGCGGGAACATTATTTTCGCCTGGTGCCGTGGTCAGGCAAAATTCTGTCGAGTCGCATGTACTTGGAAAATGGTGAGCAACGCGTTACCGGTTCATGCATGAATTACTCAACGCTACCACGTGGTGATGAATGCGGCCAGAATTACCGGATACATGCGCGGTGCGCGGAAACTAAGGCGGCGCAGTATTTTCCCGATGAAAAATTCAGCGAAGCAGGCCCTGACCGAGACTTCTTGACGCGGCGCGTACGGTGCAGGACCTGTTCCCGCGTATTGTCCTACTAAGTTCTCATATAGGTCCTGTGAGGACTGCTGGTCCCCTGAAATACACAGCGATTCAGGTCCTGTGAGGACGGCAGGTCACATGAAATACACAGCGATGCAGGTCCTGACGAAGATTTCTTGACGCGGCTGGAACACCGCAGGACACGCCTCCGACACAAGTCCTACAGAATCTCATTGTCGACGCGCCGTGGGTCACAGAACGGCATGTTCCATTCACAGCAGTTTCATATAAAGTTTGTTGTGCAACACAGGTATCAGGTTAGGTCGTGGCCTCTTCAACCGCTGACCGCCTTTACATGGTTCTCCTCGTCACCAAGGTATGTGGACTGCCTTTCCTGAATGTTTCCAGTGACTTTGTGGGAAGGGGTTTGCAACCTACTACTTTGAGGGGGCAATTGATATGCCCAGCTGCTGGTCCTGTTCTTGGACTTGGAACACTGTCGTTCTGTTGGTTCTACGTGACTTCCAGTTCGCACTCCTTGTCTTAGGTGCTGGCGCTTTTACTTGCCTTGGAACTGTCGTTTTAGCCTGGTATTAGCTGCTGGTGCTGTCCATGCTCTTCGTTGGCCAAACTATTTGATGTCTGCCTCTGACACTCCTTGCTCATGAGTTTCGTGTATGGCGTTTCTTGCTCCAGCCACATGAACCTTGTCTTGGAATGTCATGTGTCGAGACCTTTCCTAGGAAGGCTGATCTTGTTCCGTTTCTTTCCTTCAACTGTGCAGATGATGCGGCCACGTCGGGAACATCGGACACAAAGTCCTTCCAACAGCCTTGGGGTTTCATACAACCGGTCGCCACCAACGGGACACCGTTCAAGGGTGAGCTGGCCTGCTGACATGGCTATCATTGGGGCAAATTACATGTCTCTGAATGTTCGTTGTCACATCTGCAATGAGACAGGTCGAAATTGTACTTTCAAGGAACTTGTCAACGTCTATACCTCAAACCGGCAACTTTTTCCTCCAAGATCCTTTGTAAAACGTCGGTGCACGAGAGACAAAGCTGAGACAAGAAGTCTGGTGAAGGCTGGTGGAATCTGGGTTTGTACCGATAAAGATTGCAATGATGCACACTCCACACTTCCTCGGTGCCGTGACGGTGAAGGAGGATTCCAAAACGCGGTCGGTCACATGCGTTATTACTGTCGCAGGTAAGAACCATGCTAGAAGTCTTGAATGTGTCGGAAACTTGTGACTCAATCGTTGAAACACTTTGCGTTGACCTGTGTAGATGAGTGACACTGAAGTTGAACGTTCCCAACTTTGAAGCACTCTTTATCCGGGACGAGGAGAATGATACTGGGACACAAAAGCCGGATTTGAAAGTGTGCCCCCATTGCAAACCTAACGTGGGCGGACTGTTGAAAGAGGCATGTTGTACAGACTGTCCTCCTGACAGGGTACGTCCTCGTGTTCCAACAAAAGCTGAGATTTTTGCTGACGTGGTGCGTCAGGCTAATGGCAGTGGTCGGGGCGTTGAAGGGGTTGACAGCACGCCCCCGAGGAGAGATGGTCCGAAGTCGGGGGAAGCCGGAGTGGAGGGTAGTGTTGGCTTCGAAGAAGCCTTGGGAGATGATGGGGTGGGAGGAACTGCTGAACATGGGGGCGATGCTCCAGGGCATCAGAGTGGTTTCGATGAAGCGGGTCGTGCCCATCCATTTGACCTCAATGAGCATGCTACCTCCCTGAAGGTGAGTTTTCACATATCAAAAATTATTTCACATATTACTGTCCGAAGACTGAACTGACGTTTAACTCTCAACTTAGATGAAACACATTTTCATTTTGCAGGAGCTTCGAGCTCGTGTCTGCTTCTACAGGAATTTGCCACTTTATGTTTTTGAAGAACTTCATCTCCGAGCTTCTCGAAAAGTTTTGAAGCCCAAACGGGGGACTGTCCCAACGGGCGACCCGTACGACATTTTTTAAGCGGATCTTCAACTTGATCAAGCTGCACAATTTGCTGTTCGGATTGGTGACTCTGTTGCCCTTTTGCCAGACTTTGACCATGACCATCACAGAACTCTTGTTCCCTGCTTGCCCGTTCCAAAGCCGCCAGAGCGCTATGGAATTCCGGTACATGTTTGGCTATCGTGGGGTGGTGGAGTGCACTGTACCTGTAGTTGAAGCCGTCGGGGTGAGGGTTGTGTCCATGAGAGGTGGGAAAGAATACACCTCTCAAGACCACAGACAGAGGGTAGTTGGAGGGAAGATCCAGTCGTCCCCGTTTGCATTTCTCAAAATGACATTCCCTGTTTCTCGATTCTGGATGACGCAGCAGTCCGGCCAGGTGAAAGAGTGTTGGGCTGGGGCCTGTTGGAGGGGGAAAATCCTGAAGAGTTTCGCTGTTCCTGTGATAGGGGAATTGGAAAATGTTCAAGGCTCTTAATGATTTCACAGGGACATACATTTGAGGCTGTCCAATGGTCCCTTCCCAAAGGGCCGGAAGAGCGGCGAACGTTGACGGATGACATACCACGAGTGAATGTTGAAGTGTGCTTTTCTTGTCGCACTGGTGACATTTGCAACCATAAGGATCATGCTTCAGCTGACTGGAGTGTGTGCCGATGGCCAAAGGTTCGGTCATTTGAGAAGATTGACGTTCTCCATGGACTTCACCCAAGCAAGTCTGGAAATGCGAGTGATGCGCACCGTCTTGCAAGACTGGTGTTTACCGCGGGTTTCCGCCTAACTGCACCTTCCCCGAAGGAAGAGAAGTGCGGCTGTGGACATGCATGGAAGAAGGTGAGACATTTGACATCGGTTGTTATTTGCTTCGATGTGTTTTTTTCTGAAATCTGAATATACCATTTCTGTGATTCGCGCAGAAGACAAAAATGATAAGAGTGTTCGATACCTCACAAGAAGCTGAGCGGGTAAGTTTTTGAATAATCCATCCGTTTCCCTTTTCCATTGACAAAGAATCGGGTGTGAACAAGCCGTCGTCTTTGGCAGATTCCTGTCGACTACTTCCGCACGGAAAAGTGTCCGTGCACAATCATTCCAGATTGCCGTGAAGATGGAGTCTTCATCTACTCAGCTTCCTCGGCATTCACGTATACTGCCCTCATTTGGGTTTTGTCGCTTGCCTGCAATGGATCAACATTGATAGCCATTCATGGTGCTCTTGCCTTCTTCATGAAGGGTACAAGAGATTTGAAATTTGCATGCCGAACACAATTCTATCGAAGGCAATGCAGGCTTTTGTACGTGTTGTTGATGTGAAAGGTTTGGGCACGTGCTGCAATACTTGTGGGGAGATTCCCGACAAACTTGTTTGTGACGGTACAGCTTTGATCAACAGGCACGGCGAACAAGGTCAAAAGCCGTCGTACTCCTCTCCAACGTGTGGACAAGCGGTGAGAGGCAAACCAATTCCCAAACGGCTTGTCACTAATCAACAAGCAAGAGATTGGTTAATGCGCATCGGACATCGTAGACGCCAGAAAGACACTGTGCTGGATGTACACTTGCAACTTCTTCTGGAAACGCTGAACTCGTGTGGAGCTGCAGAAGTCGCAGATATCGTGAATGATACAAAAGTTCCTCATTCAGATCCGACGATCAAGAACGGTGCTACTGTGAGTAATGTTGAAACTCTGTTCCTAAGAATGTAAAAGGATCCATAAACCCGTAGATATTAATTTACTTCGCCCTGTCTGCAGTTCCACACCACAAGAGAACCATATGATGATCTCATCTACTCCCTCGGAGCCTGGGGTACTGAATTGTGCCTGTTTCACGGAGAGGCAGTTGATGACCTTCGTGTCTTCCTCACCACACCATCCACAATGTCATTGTCCCGCTGGAGACGCATTGTTGACCACATGCCACTGATAGCTTGAGTGGTGGATTTGCACATTGCACCGGTTCTGAACGAGTATGGCATCGACATGTCCGAAAGAAGTTGGGTGATGGCTTTAGATGCTGTGCCACAATCGACACTGCACATTTTGACAACGTTGACAAGCCTCTACATGGATTTCATCACGCGGGTAAAAATGCGTCCAAAATGACCATTCCTTTCTTTTTGCTGTTCTTTTCTCTTGCCATCTGGAAATATTTTAATGAGGTTGTCTTTTGGGCAGAATGAGGAAACTCCAATTCTGTGTGGACCGGTTCAGACTGTGGCGACAGCTTGTTACCCTCGGTGGGGTGTGAAGACGTTGCGACCGTGGTTTAGTAATCTGAGCGGGATGATGGGAAGAGAATTCATGCGAGGCATGATGCAAAGTGTACTTCAGAGACTCCAGATAAATTACCTCAAAACACAACTGCTGGAATCTTCACGGTGGTCTGTCCGCATTTGATAATTTATGGATTTCACGTTATGAGTGGAGGAGAATCTCCCAATGACATTTTCACAACACTGTTGACAAGATTTCAGAAGGGAGCTCGACCGAAGTATCTGTTCTACGACAACGCGTGTAAGCTGTACGCTTACACTATTGGAAGACAACCGTCTATTGTATCTGACACCCATTTCCTTTGTGACCGATTTCACTTCGGTCACAAAGATACTGCAAAGCATACGTGTTCACCAGCCTTCAGTCCAGACGTGTACTCTCACTTGGCAGGTGAATCATTTTATGTTCATTCCCTGTTTTCTGTTGTGAAAGGAACACATCCACATATTGAAGTGATTGTTTGTGTATGAGTTTGCAGGTGTGAATACGTCAGCCAATGAGCAAGTTAACAGGTTTATCAGACGGTTCTCGCTGCAAAGCTATACCTATTTGATGGCAAATTTTATGGAGATGACCCGCTTGGTCTTCGCCTGCTGGAATCTGCGGAAGAACAAAAACAAGATCTATGGCTACATCGACGAAGCAGAGGTGGAGACTGTAGCACGCCGTTCCTGTGAGAGTGCTGCTAATGAGAGACCCATTGTTTTGTCCGATGATGAGAGAAGGCTGGACAACAAGGCTGTAGATGCTGAAGAAGATCGTGACACGTCTAGTCAGTCGACTGCTAGTCATAGTGAAGATGTTTTGGATCAATTCGAAAGAATGACAGGAGGTGTTGCACATTTCTGTCATACATGAATTGTTTCCATTCTTTCTCTGATTTTTGTTACATGGATGCAACGGTAGTCTGACATACGAATTTTCTAATAAATACAAATGAGAGTTTCATTTCAGACACAAATTGGGAGATAGAACAAAATAATGCATGAACTGAGTTCTATTAGTTTTTATTAGTTTGTTATAATGCTCATGTCACTGAAAGGTATTCAATTATGCATGAACTGAGTTCTATTAGTTTCACTGTTCTAAGCTAGAATTTTTATACTGTTCTATTGTCGGCCAGGAATTACTGGTATTCTAAGCAAGAAATTACTGGAATTATTTTTTATCCAATCTGAGTACTTCTACCATATGTATATCTATCCTACTATATCTTCTAAGCTAGATTTTTTATACTGTTCTATTGTCGGCCAAGAATGAATATAATTTTTTTATCCAATCTGAATTCTTCTGCCATATGTATTCTATCCTACTATGTTTTCTAAGCAAGAAATTACTGGAATTATTTTTTATCCAATCTGAGTACTTCTACCATATGTCTATCTTACTATGTTTTCTAAGCTAGGGTTTTTGTACTGTTCTATTGTCGGCCAAGAATTACTGCAATTATTTTTTATTCCATCTGAGTTCTACCACATGTATACTATCCTACTATATCTTCTAAACAAGGAATTACTGGAATTATTTGCTATCCAATCTGAGTACTTCTACCCTATGTACATCTATCCTACTATTTTTTTTAAGCTAGAGTTTTTATACTGTTCTATTGTCAGCCAGGAATTACTGGCTGAATTTTTTCTTTGATTTTTCTTGGATTTTTTCTTGAGTTGTAGATAGGCATTTGGGGACATGTATGTTACAAAATACGCATTCACATCTTAATTATGCACAATAGTTATGGCAGAGATTGTTCTTCTCGGAGTCAGTCGTCAAATGTTCCTAAAAACATATCATCATTATTGTCAGATGCTAACAGGTAAACAGATAGATGCTAAACCTCCCTTCCCCCCCAACACTTGCTGTTGTTTCCGCTGATTCCGTGTCTGGATTGGAGAATACATGTCACTCTCATCCACTTGTGGACTGTTCTTCTGCTTCTTCCGGCCTGCACAAAACGTTTACATTGGAAAGAAGTTGAACTCAAAGTACAATCAAGTCCGATTTCATGACCAATTTTCATGTTCTCATCACTTACCATGCTTGTCACCATCTGAAAGGTCTTCACCTTCTACCTCTGTGGCACGTACACCTCTCTCTAGGAAGTCTGCAGCTCCTTGCAATGCTTGAGTGCAGTTCTGCATAGTAAGAAAAACATTCTTTATCAAACGTGTAAACAAATCATCTACTAATAATACTTTACTTTTTAACTAAACTACATACCTGCGTAGTTCGCCTCTGGGACTCATACACTTTGATCCACTGTTCCAAATGTACATCATCTGCACATTATCATTTTGATGAAAACATGATGAACAATTTGTTTAAGGAAACAAAGACAAGCATCAATATTCTCCACAATACTTACTTCGAGATGCGATTTTCCTCCCACGTCCAACGAGTCTCTTCATATTCCTAATCATTGCTTTCTCGTGATTGTACCAGTTATGGAATGCCTCTTCAAAATCTTCAGTGTACACTTGGAGTTGTTCAGCCATTGCTTTGATCACAGCAGCCGGTTCAGGGAAAAGAGCACTCCGTGTTTCGTCAGAGGACGTTGTCGGATGTGGGAGAATATCCGCACCTGGTTTGGTGCATAGGTCTTCAAACAATGTATCAAGAACATTGTAGCCTGAAGTGAAGTTGCCAAACTGGTTCAGGGCCTGCAAAAGAGCAGGACGTTAAGCAAGAAATTGGGAAGGCTCACCGAAGGTCAACATGGCCTCAATATTACCATTCGAGAAATGCAATTGCTTACACACCTCCATCGTTGCTTCTTGCGGTGCACTCCCCAACGTTCCATTCAATGCTTCTCGGTTGGACGGATATGTGCTATCGACATTTCCAGATTCATTTACGGCTCCTCGAGAGAGCCATGACGGAAAACTAGATTCCGCAGCACTACTAGGTGCCGCGGTACCGGCATCACCAGGAGGGACAGTGCCGCCAAAGACATCGGCAGCACCTTGGAAACCAGCAGAGGATGCTCCACCAGTGCCGAAGGCAGCGTCAGCAGAAGGTGCAGCAGGTACACTGGCGGGTACTTCATTGTTCGCTTCAGTAGCAGTGCTTGGTGCGGCAGCGCAGTTTGCAGCGGCACTGTTTGCAGGGCGGAGAACAGAAACATTTGTGGGACATGCGACTCCGTCCGTAGCATCGAAAGGGCTGGGAGCATGTGATCCAGCAACTTCACTTTGCCCGTGGGACGCAACTCTCAAAGCTGCCAAACCACATTCAACAGCCTCTACTCCGACAGGCGAGGACAGCTGGACAGCAGCATCACGGACAAGTTGATCAGGGGCAGCAGGCCCTATAGGGGCAGTAGGCTCTACAGAATCTGTGCACCCAGGAGCTACAGCGGCGACAGAGGCAGGTGCAGCAAGGTCTGCGACGACACCGGAGACAGGAGCTACAGAGCCCGTCTCCGCAAGGGCAGCAGAGGCAAGGGCTGCGAGACCTGCAGCTGCAGCAGCAGGGGCAGCAGGACCAGGGCTAGCAGATGCGGTGGCTGCAAAGACGGGAGGCGTAGGGGTAGGGGCTGCAGCAGTAGCAGACGCAGTTGCGGCGGCAGCAGCAGCGACAGCAGGAGCGGTTGCACCGGCGACTGCAGTGGTAGCGGCTGAACCGTTGGCGACAACATCGCCCACATTTGCTGCCATGTTTCCAGCATCCGCCTGCAAGAGAAGACAACGTTTTTAAGAAATAGTTCACAAGAACAGCATCAACTTCAGTGAACACCGACAAGCTCAACCTGAATACCTGGTTGTCTTCTCCATCAATTCCCCCGCCGGTTCCATCCGATTTTGCCTGCCAATAATACATATACCGTCAGTTCGAATCCCTATGGTTTCATGATACCAGCAAAAAATGCTAGAAGGGCAGAGGCATTCTTACCGGCTGAAACCATTTCGAAGATTCGCCAACAACTTTGGTTTGCTGGTATGACCGGTAGAGAGGGCGCAAATTTTTCACAACTTTCTTCCACTATGACGCGTCACTTATGTGGAAGTCGATGATTTCTGGTTCACCTTCCCTGGACGGGTTCAGATTCACCCACGGCTGTTGGAAAAAAGGTTCCAGGTTGATTGTTAACGCTACAAGATTTTTTGGATTCTTGCTTGCTCTCACGATCGACTGAGCATACCGCGTCTTTTCGATGAACCACCACGTTGCAGGACTTGTCGTCTTCAAGCGGTCAAGTCTGGTCACTATGCCAGAATCGTCGCGAGTGTTCAGAAACTCGATGAGCTTATCAACACTGTGAAACCGAGCGTGACCGATGCCAAAGAGAAACCCTTCATACTCAGCTTCCCACTGTTTCTTGGGTGCTCCACATTTGAAAATGTCTGCAAAGAAAAGAGTGTTCCGTCAATGTTCTGTCCTACTTTACTACTGCTAAGAGCGACCATAAGAAACGCAATACTCACCTGTCCGTGGGTTGAAGAAGGGCTCCAAGGGCTTCTGAACACTCTCCGCGTTCTGCCGCCTACGGAGGAACCCCCTCCCTCTTCCCCTTGTGCCCAGAGACCGGCGACTACCTCGGTTCATCAGATACACTCGTGGGTCCTCGGAAACTCGCACAGCGACTGAAGCCCTCACAGAAGTCTGAGGCTGAGAGGAATCGTCATGAAAGTGCACTACGGTGGGGACATGGCGGGCGGTGCAAGGGGGTGAATCATCAAGGAGAACCGTAGGTCGATTGCGGACGGGCGGAGAATTGGATGAAGGGGGAGACGACTCTTCAACTACCTGAACATCACTGTCGTTTGAAATAGAACTGACAATACTTCCTTTGTCAGTTCTCTCAGCGCTGCTCTCATCAGAGATGAGATCGACGTAGTTCCTGCGAGACATTTCTGAGAGTGAGCATCACAACCATGATGACAGCGTCCTTCGCCGGTGCGAAACCAAACTGAACGATCGGCGCTCAGAAAATAAATGGCGCGAGATGAGGAAATACTTGACTCACCGTGACGCGGCACAAACGCTGTGGGACCTTGTCATTTAACATGACCTGAAACGGTGTAGGACACAGAATGTCGAACTTTCAACGATGACCACTACGGCGTGGGACTTGTCACACGACTGTCGGTTATAAGGTCGACGTCATGTGACCTGCATGATTGTGTATGATCTATGCAATGGCATGTGCTTCTTGCGTAGTTTGCAACAGGTCCCACCGCGTCGTCCCATTGTGGGGTCACTCTGACATCCGGTCATACCCCGTAGGACCGTTGTGAGTTCCACAGGTCCTACAACGTTTTTGACCGGGTAGGACCCGGCAAGTGATTGGATCGGGATTGGACTATAGGCATCGAGAGGATTCCGTCCCAGTCTGCTTGGCTGTCTGGGGTCACTCTGACGTCCAGTCATACCCGTGGGACCTGTGTGATGTCGAAAGGTCGTACAACAATGTCGACCGAGTGGGAACCGAAATGCGAATGGAACGGAGTAGGACCCTAGGTATCAAAGTCGGTCCTGCCCCGTCTGCATGGCAGTGTTTAGCACGACAATTTTTGCAAAGTATGCATCAGTGAACACTAGGTTTGCAGTTAACATCGAGTGGGTTTGTTTTGCAAATCAATTGTGGGTCACTAATTTGTTACACCATGACGCACCAGGCTATCGACGGTCACTCTGACGTCCGGTCATACCCCGTAGGACCTGTGTGATAGGAGGAGGTCCTACAACGTCGTCGACCGAATGGGACCCAGTAATTGATTTGAACAAGGAAGGACGCCAACATCAAGTCATACTTCACAGGACCTGTGTGATACATAGGCCCTACAAGGTATCTCACCGGGTCGGACCCCGGTTTCCGATAAAACTTTTCTAGGACCTTCGGACCTGAGGGGGGTCCTACCCCGTCTGCATGCCAGTGTTGAGAACGACGAGTTTCGTTATGTATCCATTCGTTTACAGCTTGCGTTGTTTAACACGAGGTTTGTAATGAACTCCCAACTGGTTTTTGTTGCAAATGATATGTAGCAACTAGTTTGTGACACCATGACGTAACAAGTTGTCTGTAGACGTCCATTCATACTTCACAGGACCTGTGTGAAACATAGGCCCTATAACGTATCTCAGTGGGTAGGACCCTGGTTTCCGATAAAACTTTTGTAGGACCTTCGGACTTGGCTCGGGTCCCATCCCGTCTGCATGCCAGCGTTCAGAAAGACGAGTTTCGTTATGTATCCATCCGTTTACCACTTGTGGTGTTTAACACGAGGTTTGTGATGAACTCACAAGTGGTTTGTGTTGCAAATGATATGTAGTAACTAATTTGTCACACCATGTTGCAACAAGCTGTCTGTGGACGGTCAGTCATACGTCGCAGGACCTGTGTGATACATAGGCCCTACAAGGTTTCTCACCGGGTAGGACCCCGGTTTCCGATAAAACTTTTGTAGGACCTGCGGACTTGGCTCGGTCCCACCCCGTATGCATGCCAGCGTTGAGAACGAAGAGTTTCGTTATGTATCCATCCGTTTCCCGCTTGTGGTGTTTAACACGAGGTTTGTGATGAACTCACAAGTGGTTTGTGTTGAAAATGATATGTAGCAACTAGTTTGTGACACCATGTCGCAACAAGCTGTCTGAGGACGTCCAGTCATACTTCGCAGGACCTGTGTGATACATAGGCCCTACAACGTATCTCAGCGGGTAGGACCCCGGTTTCCGATAAAACGTTTGTAGGACCTTCGGACCTGAGGGGGGTCCTATCCCGTCTGCATGCCAGCATTGAGAACGACGAGTTTCGTTATGTATCCATCCGTTTACAGCTTGTGGTGTTTAACACGAGGTTTGAAATGAACTCCCAACTGGTTTGTGTTGCAAATGATATGTAGCAACTAGTTTGTGACACCATGACGCAACAAGCTGTTTGCGATCATCCAGTCATACTTTGTAGGACCTGTGTGATACATAGGCCCTACAAGGTATCTGACTGGGTTGGACCCTGGTTTCCGATAAAACTTTTGCAGGACCTTCCGACCTGAGGATGGTCCTACCCCGTCTGCATGCCAGCGTTCAGAACGACGACTTTCGTTATGTATCCATCCGTTTACTGCTTGTGGTGTTTAACACGAGGTTTGTGATGAAACCCCAACTGGTTTGTGTTGCAAATGATATGTAGCAACTAGTTTGTGACACCATGTCGCAACAAGCTGTCTGCGGACGGCCAATCATACGTTGCAAGACCTGTGTGATACATAGGCCCTACAAGGTATCTCACCGGGTAGGACCCCGGTTTCCTACAAAACGTTTGTGGGACCTTCCGACCTGAGGAGGGTCCTACCCCGTCTGCATTCCAGCGTTCAGAACGACGAGTTTTGTTATGTATCCATCCATTTACAGCTTTTGGTGTTTAACACGAGGTTTGTAATGAACTCCCAACAGGTTTGTGTCACAAATGATATGTAGCAACTAGTTTGTGACACCATGACGCAACAAGCTGCAAGGTATCTCACCGGGTTGGACCCCGGTATGCGATAAAACTTAAGTAGGACCCTTGGACTTGAGGAGGGTCCTACCCCGTCTGCATAGCAGCGTTCAGCACGCCGAGTTTTGTAAGTATCCATCTGTGAACAGCTTGTGGTGTTCAACACTAGGTTTTCAATGAACATTGAACTGGTTTGTGTTGCAAATGATATGTAGAAACTAGTTTTTTTACATCATGACGCAACAAGCTGTTTGCGGACGTCCAGTCATACTTCGCAGGACCTGTGTGATATATAGGTCCTGCAAGGTATCTTGCCGGGTTGGACCCCGGTATGCGATTAAACTTTTGTAGGACCCTTGGACTTGAGGAGGGTCCTACCCCATCTACATAGCAGCGTTCAGCTTGAAGAGTTTTGTACGTATCCATCCGTGAACAGCTTCAGGTGTTCAGCACTAGGTTTGCAATGAACATCGAACTGGTTTGTGTTGCAAATGATATGTAGCAACCAGTTTGTGACACCATGACGCAACAAGATATCTAAAGACGTCAAGTCTTGTTAACGCTAGACCTGTGTGATACCTCGGGTCCTACCGCTTCAGGCTCGACATCGTTGACGTCCCGGCAGGACCTGTTTCGTCACGTGCTTGTAGTAGGACCCGTTGTGTACTGAGAAGGACCTGAGGCATGGTACGCCAAACCTGCACATCATCACGTAGGTTCACGGTGCAAATCAGCCGTTAGTCAAGGTTACGAAAGGGCCTCCCATGGTGGGATCAATGGTAGCTGAAGAAAGCTTGGTTCATCCGTTTTGGGCTTGGACCAGCCATTGGTTCATTGATCAAACTAGGGTGTTTTTGCAATGATATTGCTGCTGTCTGCAAAGGGAACGCGCAGGACCCAAGGCGTCCTCGTTTTCGGTATTGTGAAATGCCTTAGTAAGTTATGTCATTGCATAAGGTGCTTGAGAATGTGTCCAGTTTTCATGTTGTTCGCGAGGTAAACCTGAGCTCTTAAGCTGTCAAATCCTGCATTCCAGATCTCCATTTTCTTCCCACATTCATCATCCATGTCATTTCACCGGCTTGCCTAGCAACGGCGAGGTCCCACGCAGTTTTGGATTTGTTTTAATTTCCATTTTTGCCGCTAGAGTCCAAACTGCAACGACCGTATCCAGTGCAATTAACATGCACATGTCTGTCTGGATCGCGATCTTGGAAAATCAACCTTACAGTGCGCTCCATGACAGAACAGTGGGCTGGCTTCCTGTCTTGTAGAGGAGGTCCCCGACTCACATACCGTCTCGTGTTTCAAATCATTGTCTCACCGCGACCAAAATTATTGCCCTGGAATTCCTCACCAGCTTTTTGCAATGGTACCCCGCATGCGGATGTTTATTCGCAATGACACCCGACGTGGACAAACGGTGAGTACGATTTCTCATTGCTACCCTGTGGAGTCGCAGGCGGCTGGGAGAATGTAGGAACGCGTCGAGGTACTTTCGAACATCCGAGGCTCCGGACTCACAGCAAATGCCAGAGGAGAACTTGAGCAACATGCTCCTCACACGCGGGCAACCAACTATGGCTGACGAGCGCCGACGTGGAACTATGAACAGCGAGGTAAGGAAATGAGAAGAAAAATGTGTCCGGCAATTCTCCATCCATTGGCCGACAAGGAAACCAGTGCATGACATAAAAAGATTGAAAATAAACCACAAGTCACCAACTATATCCTATGCCAATGAAGTTCCATTTTAATTTATTGGAATAATGCAGAGTTTCATTTTGAAATTTTCTTACATAAACACGAATATTTCACTATATAATTTCCATGGTATTCATTTGCAAACATTATAGCAATTGCACAATAATCTATAATCATTCATGCACACTTTATTATCCATAAGTCCGCAAATCTGACTATATTGAGCAAAATTATTTTATAAAAGGAGTATACACAACTACCATCAGACTTTCATAAAAACCCACAAATTTGATAAAAGGAGAATACCCAAAAACCCACCAAGTTGTATACACAACTACCATCGGACTTTCATCAAACGTTTTCAATGATACATGAAGCATTAAATAAATAATTTTTTGATTCCCGAAATTCTTGCATAGAAACGTTTTTGAAATGGATTAAAATTTGAAGTTTCATAGATTTCTTCAGTTTATTCTCCAGAAAAGTAATCACACATATATAACAACGTCATCACCTATACATCTCATCATGCATATCATAATACAAAATTCTTGTCCAACTACATACATATCCATTCTTAAGAATATTGGTACAGATTTATTAGTTTCACAACTAAATCTCTACCAATACATGTTATTGTTCTCTTTATTTGTAACAATGTATACACCTACAACTATTTTAATATGAGTGATTGAATTCTATATGTATTTATATCAAATATCCATCTATATCTATATCAAAATCTATGTTCGCATTTATATCTACATCTATATCTATTTCAATATCTATATTTTTATTTATATCTATATCTAAAGACATGTCTACATCTATATCTGTATTTATATTTATATCTTTATCTTTATCTTTATCTAAATCTATATTTATGTCTATATCTATATCGACGTCCATATATATATCTATACGTATATATCTATATCTATATCTATATCTATATCTATATCTATATCTATATCTATATCTATATCTATATCTATATCTATATCTATATCTATATCTATATCTATATCTATATCTATAT
>SZWC01014700.1:24873-36153 GCA_023375785.1 Penium margaritaceum
TCGTCAGTCTACGGCGTTCCACTGACGTTTGCTCCCGTAATGTAGAACCCAGAAGACGGTTTGACAATCAAACGTGCCGTTTGCATATGAGAAAGCGGATGACCTGGGTCCATTTACAAACGACATCGCGAACAACCATCGACGTCCTCAGAAACAACGCATGATGGGGGCCCAGTACACGGCGTAGGATGACGCCGTTGTATAGGGGACGCCGTACCGCCGTCATTTTAAAGCGTATGGTCGCCACAACCTCGGTACCCGTGGCCGATGGGGTCAAAACGTCCACCAATCGGCGACGACTGCCCTTGCACGTAGACAACCCCATGGCTCAGCATTTTGAGAAAGGACGGTTGGTCGAATGCGATGCATTTTAGCTAACAACGCAATCCGACATGGAATTGTCACCAACGACAAGGCTGAGACGTCGTGGGATTTCAGCGCACGTGATACGTCTGCATTAGTGTAATTGCAAGCAGCGTGAAGGTTTTACCCGCAAAGCTGAGTTGTTGTGGGCTTGCTGCAGCTGAATAACGTGAGCTCCCGGTGACAGCGTACGGTTCGACAATGAAACACACCTTTTTCGTCCATCCTTGGAACAACGTCGTCGCAAACAAGCTACGACGTCCTCCGAAGCCGCGTCTCGGACGGTGGAGACGGCTCCTGACCACCACCCGCCGATCAGCGGACGTAATGACACCGTCCACGTTGTGGACGAACTATGGCTACAACGTCTAGCCTAGCAAGACGATATGCCTCAGACGGTATGGGATTCCGACGACAGGACAGAGACGGCGGGGGACTCATGCGTTCCTCCTACCTTGGCATAAACATTCCAAAAAACATGTCGATCGGTTTGACAAGCAGACCGCAATGATTCCACATACGTACGAGGACATGCATTGTCAACCCGTGTTCTACAGGTCCGTGACGTCGGATCCCCACGGTATGTACCCTCACGCTGTCCGACCTCTGCGCGCAACGTCGTGTTAGCTCCACGACGTGCATTCGCGACGGCGCTATGACGGTGTCACAGCGCTGTGACACTTTCACAGTGCCGCAAGCAGTATATACCCCAGTGAGAACTTCAGATGAAATGGCACAGGGAGTGGCCTGAATGTAGCGCCTCCCTACATCGCCATCAGGCAAGGTGGGATGTGTCCATCCTCTCGGCTACTCCTTTCTGTCCCCGCTCTTCCTGCTCATTGCGGATGAAATTTCAACGCAGGTTTTGACATTGGGTAGTCACGTTCTGAGGTCCCAAGCACTTTTGTTCGTCTCCTCGCTCCCCGAAGAGTACACAGCAAGATGCTTTGCTTACTGCTCCGTCTTCGGTGTCCGTACCGCATTCCTTTCTCTGTCCCGGGCCTCCTCCCATTCCCTCCATTCCCCTTCCCTGATCGGGCTCCGTTGACATGGTTGTTTCATTGTTCTGGCTTTTGCAGATGACCCCGCCTAGGCGCCACTCACCGTCTTCGGACCGTTCAAGCAGCCTAGGAGTGAGGCGCCACAACCGCTCTCCTCCATCGGGGAATCCACGGTGACGGGTGAGATGGCCCGCCGACATGGCAATAATAGGCGCCAATTACATGGCTTTGAACCTCCTCTGTCATTTGTGCAACGAAACGGGGAAGAAGTGCGATTTCCAGGAACTCGTATCCACGTTCCGAACGAATCGAGAGCTTTTCCCACCCACTCCGTTCATCAAACGTCGTTGCACCAGAGACAACGATGAAACAAGGAACTTGGTGAAGTGGGGCGGTTTGTGGGAGTGCACGTCGAAGGGTTGTAAAGGGCGGCATTCTACGGCTCCCCGTCACAGAGATGGCACGGAACGCTACAAGCATGCGGCCGGGCACATGCGCTTCTACTGTCGTAGGTGCGCCGTTTGTTCATTTGTGCAGACAGTGCTATTATACGGTTATGAACACATGCTGAACCAGGTCTACTGGTCAATGCAGATGCGTCACCTTGAGGCTGAAGATTCCAGATTGTGAGGGCTTATTTTTTTATGATGAGGTCAACGACACTTGGACGCAGAACCCGGCACTGAAGTTGTGCCCGCATTGTGAACCCAACATTGGCGGGTTGTTGGACGAACCGTGTTGCCCAAAATGCCCGCCAGCACGAGTTCGCCCTCGTCAGTCAACAGCGGCAGAGAGCCATGGAAATCAGGAACCTGTGGGTAACGTAGCGGAGGACGTGGCAACGGAGTCTCTGGATGTGTCCGGTCAAGGAGCTGGTACTGGAAGCAATGGCCGTGCTCTCACACCTCCCAAAGAAAGGGCCGCAAATTCGGCCAGGCAGACTGCTGGAGGTGTCACCGGTGAACGCAACAATGGCGGCGATGGGGGCGATGGAGACCAGCCGGCGCGTCCTTTCAACCTGAATGAAAATCCTATGTCTTTTGCGGTGAGTGCATACGTTCATTCTCTTTCCGCTCCCTTCGTTAGCAGGCGCATTTTGAATGGAGGCCTTGTGTTGTGGCAGGAAGATGGGCCAAGACCTCGCATGTACAACGGGGTACCCTTGTATGTCTTTGAGGAACGACATCTGCTGCCGGGGAGAAAAGTTGTGAAACCTAAACCAAGCGAACCGATTGCAGGTGACCCATATGACGTTTTTTAAGCTGACCTTCAGCTTGAGGAGACTGTCAACTTCATCATCAAGTTGAGTCCCTCATCAGCCTTGCTGCCAGACTTTGACCACGACCGACATATCACGTTGGTTCCTTGTGTGCCCGTCCCGAGTCCTCCTGCTCGCTACGGTACACCCGTCCATGTCTGGATGCCTTGGGGAGGTGGCGTCTTGTGCACATGCGCACATGCCGGTGGCGGCGAACGGTGTGTCCATGTGAAATGGGCCGAGAGTCATCTCAGGAGACCGTTGACAGAGGCAGCAGGGAGAGAGAACCCTGTTGTCTCTGTGTGTATTTCTCAGAATGAGAATCCATGTTTTTCGATTCTGGATGAGAGGGCCAGCCGTCCTGGCGAAAGGGTGATCGGCTGGATTTTGATGGAGGGTGAAAACCCTGGAGCTTTCAGATGTTCTTGCGACAGAGGTGTTGGCAAGTGTGCAAATCATTTTAGGATCCTTCAGTCCCATGTCGAGGAAAGTCGGGAATGGCGTTTACCGGACGATGTGGAAGGTGGAGTTCAGATTCAACAACCTGTGCACTTGGTAACTCCTATTCCAGTGTGTACGTCTTGTACAGCGGATTGCCCTTGCGTGATAGCAGAGCACGACTCGATGGAGTGGAATTTATGCCGTTGGCCACGAGTTTGGAGTTTTCAGAAGATCGATGTCATCCATGGTTTGCACCCAAGCCGGCCCAACAACTCTACATACGCGGAAGAGCTTGCACAACTGGTGGCATCCGATGACTTCAAGTTGAGCGCTCCGTCCCCAAAAGAGTGCAATTGCCCCTGCGGACACCAGTGGATCGCGGTGAGTGCGCTAAAGCTTCCATCGTCTTCTGTCTTGGACAATGTGGTGAAGGAATGTCATGCTAAACTCTGACAAAAATGAATGCAGAAACCCAAAACGATGAAGTTATATGGCAACACAAGAGAAGCCAAAGTCGTAAGTAACATAGCATGGGTGGGCATGTGCTCTTTCTTGCAATGATGATTTACCGATAGGAATACATACTAACAGTAATACAATGTTATGCAGATTGAGGTCGACTATTTCCGGACAATCAGCTGTGCGTGCACGATTTTCCCTGACGGTCGACAAGTCGGAGTGTTTGTGTACTCCTCTGCATCGGCCTTTACACACAAGGCAATGCTTTGGGTTTTGGCATTGGCATGTAATGGGACAACTCTCACCACAATCCACTCGGCACTAGAATTTTACTCAAGGGCCACCAGGGGTGTTACAGTCATTTGCCGGACCCTTCTTGCCAAAGCAATGCAGGCATTCGTGAGGCTCATTGACGTGGAGGGTTTGGGAACATGTTGCAGTCGTTGTGGTGAGGTCCCGGAGATGATCGTGTGTGATGGTACAGCCTTAATCAACAGACACAGTGAGAACGTTGAGAGACCATTGCACACAAATCCCGTTGCTGGACAGACTATTCGGAGTAAGAGAGTTCCTCAGAGAATAGTGACCAACCGGCAAGCTAGAGTGTGGCTCGGCCGCATTGGTCACCGAAGAAGGCAAAAAGATGTCGTCCTAGAAGTGCATTTGACCATGCTTCTGCAAAGCTTGCGCAGCTGTGGGGCCCCTGATGTTGCTGCTATGGTCAATGATGTGAAGGTGGCAAACGTCGACTCGGGTGTGGAGGACGGCGCAACTGTGAGTTGCTTCCTGGGGTTGTCTCTCTTCGTCTTATGTGTGTTGGATATATTGGTGAGTGAGTACTTGACATGACTTTGTGCAGTTCTATACTACACGAGCGCCGTATGACGATCTAGTTTACTCCCTCGGTGCATGGGGAACCGAACTTTGTTTGTTGCACGGCGAAGGTCTAGACGACCTCCAAGAGCTGCTCATCAACCCCGAAATGATGACTCTGCAACGGTGGCAACGTGTAGTGGACCATATGCCTATTGTGGCTAAGGTTGTGGACAGCCACATTGGTCCACTGTTGTTGGAAAACGAGGAGGACATGGATGGATCATGTTGGGTTGAGGCCAGAAACAGATTGCCGCCATCAACAAGAAGAGTTCTATCAGCTCTTGTGGCCCGTTATGCGACTTTTGTCATGAACGTGAGTGTTGTGCCGTTCTATTCCTGATTTCATGTTGTTGTGTTTGCCTCTGATGAAGCAAGCAGAATACCTCCGTTTTGCATGACGTGGAGATTCTTGGAGTTCATGGTCCAGAGCTACCAGTTGCAACAGCGTGCTACCCGAGGTGGAGTTTGAAGAAAATGCGGCCCTTGTTCGTAGACCTTGAGCGGGAAGATGGCAAGAGCATCAATGCTCAACATGATGCAAAGTGTGCTGCTGAAAATCCAGATCGCCTCCCCCAACATGCAACAGCGGGTATCTTCACAATTGTCTGCCCTCACCTTGTGATTTATGGATTTCATGTGATGTGTGGAGGTGAATCACCAAGTGACATTTTTACCACACTCATGACAAGGTTCAGCAATGGGGAAAGACCAAAGTACGTTTTTTACGACAATGCCTGCAAACTGTATGCGTATGCTCTACGGCGGCAGCCATCGCTCGTTGCGTCCACAAGATTTCCGTGCGACCGCTTTCACTACGGCCACCGAGAGTCTGCTAAACATGAGTGTTCACCAGCATTCAGCCCCGACGTGTACACCCATCTCTCAGGTATGCCGCCCGTTAAGCCTGGAGTTTGATGACTCATTTTTCGTCATACCAACATGGTTCACTAATCACTCCCTTGTGGTTGTGCAGGAGTGAACACTTCAGCCAACGAGCAGGTGAACAGGTTCATACGGCGTTTTTCACTCCAGAGCTACACATACAACATCAAAAACTTCATGGAGATGACCCGGCTCGTGTTTGCATACTGGAACTTGCGGAAGAACAAAAACAAGATTTACGGGTATGTTCCTGACGTGGAGCTCGAAGAAGTGGTCAATGCTCCTTCCAATCCCATTGCTCTCTCTGAGGATGACTACCCAGTTTGGGGGATGGGTGACAACGACGAAGATGATGTTGCGGAGATGCTTGGTAATTTCTTGAGATGATAACCCTTTCACTTACGTCTTCAAACATGTCCTCTACAAGTGTAACTGATGGAACACTGAGTGGAAATGCCCTTGGTGGACTCTTCCAGCCCCTCAACGATTGCACATAAAATGCAGGGCATGTGATAGCCAACTAGTGGACTGGCCACAGCAAGAAGGCATAAACCACATTTGCGACGTTCATGTTAAATTTGTTTGTACAGAACGAAGCATTGCGAATCCTGCAACGGTGTTAGAACATGAAACACTTCATGGACGTCGTCACTGTTCGATGTCTTTCTACAAGAACGCTGTCACGTCATAAACATCATAGAAACACCAGGTACTTAACGAGCGTTGTAAGGGTACGACGTCGCGCTGGTAGTGCTATAGCCTCATGAACGCGTGAGGAACACTGGGCACATGTTGAGCACCGTAATGGAACCACGTCTCACTGTGGGAGTAAGCGGTCACGCGCATGAACGAGGGAGACGAGGCCTTTAATGAGGCACTTCTTGAACGTCGACACTTTGCGACGTCTTTTAACAACAACGGTGTCATGTTACGGCGGGGGCTCACTTCAGAAACGACGTTGCGCCACAAGGTACTTGGTGAATTTGTGGCGAAATGTGTCGTCGTGAACGGTGTGGATGCCCAACGCGTGTCGACGTCTTGTTATGAACGATGTAAAACACCAGGCTCCCCAATTACTTCGGAGCCGTCCGACGTTTCCTCGACGACGCCGTCACCTCATGGACGATGCAGCCGTTCTAGGTACTTGGTGAGCTTTGTACAGACACGACGTCTCGATATGACTGTCAGCGCTATAGCATCTGAATTGTGCACTGGTCACATCACTTGAAGATTTTTGTCCATGCTTCATCTACAACAAGACATTAGACACGTGTTGTACAAGCCCAGGTGCATTTCCCATTCAACAGCTGATACAACGGGCCACCATGTGTACGTACTTACTACACGCTCCGTCAATAAGCCTGACAGCAAGTACATGGCATCTTTTCTTCTTTTGACCACAGGCAATTACACAACCAATTATTGACACAGGTGTAGACACACTACCCCTTTGAGCTCATGACAGACAAATGGACAGCATCACAAAGCAGTACTCAAACATATGTGAATGTACTTGACCATCACATACACTATGCGTCAGAGAGTAGAGGTGCAACAGCAATGCTTTCTAATCAACACGAAACTTCAAAGACAAGAGGTATGTTCCAATGCTGAGTGAACCACACACGTTGTCCAAGTTTTGTCTCAGCACACAAGGACTCTAACACGTCAAACGGTCACCATACTTTCACCTCCTCTTCCTCCGTTTGTCATTGTTGTCAGAATCTCTATCCCTTTTATCCTCCCTCAGCCTCTCCGTATCTGTTTTCAGCCCTTTATAGGCTGCAACGGCATCTCTCCGTCTCAATCTTTCCCTGTCTTGGATCACAGCCAGCCTCTCCAGCTCGTCCACGTAGCTGTGTTCGGAATGTGACCCCTCTCTATGACCCATGCTGATGAACAAGGCCTTCGCCAAGTGTTCTTTCACGCAGCTTGCAACTCGTGCAAGCTGCAGCTGAAAATAGGAGGCAGCCTTCACTGCTTGCTGAGTGATACTTCTGACCCAGAATAGATACGATGGTGATGGCAGTCTTGCCTCGCCGTCATAGTTCCAGCTTGACTTCCAGAACGTCGGCTCCCACACAAATCCGCGCATCCAAGTGCCCCTGGCCCACATCTTGTCCTCAAACCGACGCCACAGCCCAGCAGGCCGCTTTCCACGCAGTCCTCCTCGGAGTTGCCTCCACAGCACTGCACCGTACTGCGCAATCTTGTCCACCAACATCTCCAAATCCAGGGGCCACACACGACCACCCTCAAAACCATGGTAGAGGTACGCGTAGAATGCACTGCCCATGTTCAACTCCCACCCACCACGCACGAATTTTCAACTCCACCGTCAATGGCGTTGACGGTGGACCAGACCACCAAGACTCAGCTGGCCCGTCCTTAAGTAGAAGTCAAAGGATATCCTCTCTTATACTGCATGAGGCACATGACAACAACGGGTCGCACCGTCTCATCGTGAACATCACTCATTGTAGGACACGCTCAATAACATTCACCGGCATTTTCCAACAACACATAAGTTGCACAACCGTGTGCTAAACAAGCCACAGCATGCACCCGTCATAAAAGTAACTGGCCTTGACATACATGCAAGGGATAAAAACAACATTAAGACTGCCATTTGCAGCAAACGAAGTACACAACACACAGTTGTACACCTATTTAGAGACAAAGAACATGAGCCACGATCACAGGCGATTATCATCTGTCCCCAACTTGTTCAACTTCCTGATACGCGCCCTCACCTCCAACCTCCAACTGGATCTGAGCCATCCAACCAACTCCATCACGTCCATGTAGTCGATGCCTTCTGAACCCCTACGCCGTCTTGCAGCGGCCAGTCCTAAACTTTGATAGGCGTCTGGCAAGTTGTTGAACAGCAACTCTGCCCACCAGTCTGTCACATACTTTGCAACTTGTGCAAGATGGGCCTGAAAACAGTGAGCGGCTTTCACCGCTTGCTCGCTGATGCCTCTCGCCCAGAACAGGTAAGTCGGCGATGGTAGAGTCAACGCCTTTTCAACATTCCAANCAACCATACCAGTTACGACTGTGGCAGAAGCATGTTTGGCAGTTGTAACGATGGCAGAAGCATCACTAGCAGGTGGATCACTGGCAGGAATGAATGAACGAATGAACCGTGGCAGATGCAACAACGTCATTATGAGACAATGGCGTCTGACATTTTGCACTTTTCCATGCACAACATCAACAACCCGTTCCCGAGACCATTTCATACCTTGCAAACGGGCGCAGTCCTCATCTTCCCAGATCTCGGTTAGTTGAGACTCCAACTTTGCACGAGCCCTCAGCTCGCCTCCAGAGTCTAGGTGGTCTACACGTGCAGCCCTCTGTTGCTGGTACTGACGTTCTTTCGCGGTTTCCGAACTAAGCCCTCTTCGGGCTCTTGCCGCCTGATAGTCCCGGTCGGGCATGTCAGCATCTTCACCCGCGCCAGGATCCCGACCAATCACCTGGCGTTGCCTGGGTAGAGGCTCCCTACTTCCTTCGTCCAGCCACTCCCTTCTCAAAGAGTCACACATGATTGGATCACCTGGCAGCAGACGGTCTCTTCTTGGTGGAATGGTGAACAAATTTCTTCCGACTCGGATGACGGTGTTGCAGTCATCAGCAGCACCACCTGCTGCATGTGCAATTATGGTCAGCGGATCCTGGACTGCAGCAGCACAACACAACTCGAAGAAATCTCTAGGATCTCGTCCTGTCAAAAGTAAGCACTCTCTCAGATATTCTTTGCTCTTATGCGACAAAGTCACCAGACTAGGGAACGGTGTTGCTTCCACTGCGTCTTCCACAAAACTGTTGAGCACCGCGTCTGAATCAGACGTACCACATGGCCACCGAGGAAAATGACCCAATGGAGGACCATTGGGTTGTTGCCGTGCTTCAAGGAGAGGAAGACCAATCTCCAACGGAGATATACCTTTTCCTACAGTGACAGCATGTGCTCTTGCTGCATTCGCTGGTGAGAACGAATGAAAAGTGTCTCCACGTTCCTCTTCCAGAACCTGCTCCAGACGGGCCCTCTCCAATGGGGGCATCGCAGCCACTTGCTGCATGTTGTACCCTCGTGGAGGAGTCTCCGGCGGTACGCCAATGCGCCGCCACGAAGCCCTTTTTTCTTTGGCTGCGAGCTCGGCCTCCTGCAGTTGCTTGGCATACTTCCTGTCTGCTTCCTCTTGAGCCAATACCCTCTCAGCTGCTGTCAATCTTGGTGTTTCCGCTCTCGCGTACCAGTTGCTAGGACCGGGGACACCAGGTTGCGGCTGCCTTTGCTCCGGTGTTGTATCTGAAACTTTCTGCTTTCCTTTTGCCTTCGCCATCGCAGCTTGCTTGTCGTCAGCACCACGTTGTCCATCGTCTTTGTCCATCGCTGCAGAACCCGTTGCAAAACAGTGATTGCCTCCAAGCCAGGCAACCGCTCTTAACGTGCGATTATGAGCGACCGCACCTACAGGAGGTGCGGATTTCCAGCGGCTAGGCCCGTTTCGATCAACCTGATCAACCGACGCTCTTCCTAGCTAGGCCTGAGTCATGGGCTACCATGGCTGGTCCAATGGATCGTAGGCCAAGGGACTTAGCTTACGAAGCCAACCGATTGTTGGCTCGGATGGGTACAACGGATCCAACGGCACCGATGGAAAGGGGAGGAATGCACGACGCGTTCCTTCGCACACCACATAGCTGCTCTATCACACAAGGACCATCAGAGTCAAGACTCGCAATGTGATGTACCTTTTCGCTCACCACATCTCCGGGTTGACGCTCTTCCGAGCCAGCCCTCAGTCATCAGCGCCCTTGGCTGGTATATGTGAACATGTTTTTCAGTACAACCAAAGTTCAAGACGTCAATACACATTGTAAATCGACGCAAAAGGAAATCCTCTATATCCACCAACATACCTTTTATGTTACCTTCATGTACATTTCATACATGTATACGCTACATCCTGACTATGTAACCCGTTGCACAAGATATGTGCAACCTTTTGTACTTGTTTTGTTTTCTTTTGTTGTGTCGTGACCAACTCAGGCGGGGGGGGGGGGGGGGGGGGGGGGGGGGGGGTGGCGGTGGCCCTCCCATGCGAACAAAGCAACCCAGTCAATANTGTGCAACCTTTTGTACTTGTTTTGTTTTCTTTTGTTGTGTCGTGACCAACTCAGGCGGGAGGGGGGGGATGGGGGTGGGCCTCCCATGCGAACAAAGCAACCCAGTCAATAATGTAACTCAATTCGTGGAAAACCATACGCTAACGTTTGACCACTTGCATATAACCTTTGCTGCAAAGTTTTCCTACATATTTTGGCATTCATGTCCATCGTTTGAAACTGAATGCACCATCAATTACTCTTCCACATGTACATACAATCTGAAACATCTGATCATAGTTACATTACAATGACAGCACACCCCATCATGTCCCCCCCACTTCATCCATGCTTCTTCCTTGTTTGTTGGGGTTGAACGGGTTAGGAGGCCAAGGTCAACAACGACAAGGCTAAGGTTCAAATGACGAACCAAGTAGGTTCGTAGTACAACGTCACGAATGTGCACGTCGTAGTAACGATGAGAACGTTGTGGGAGCATGCAGTTCCTATCAGACGATGTAGGAAGGGTCATTCCATGAACTTATAGGGACATGAGGTTCGACTAAGGAACGGTAGAGAACTATAAGGTGTGCGTCAAGAACATTGTAGGTGTAATTCACATGCATTCAACGTTTCTCAGTTAGAATTCTGATGGATCAAAATCTTTGTTAAGAACATATGCGTACTGTTATGAATGCGTACTATTCAATCATGCCTCAGTTGAGGACAACATACACCTGTCCTAGTCTGCCTTCCACCCCGTCTAAGAGGTCGTCTCTTACAACGCCTGTCCTATTTTTCCAAGGCCCTTCTCTGACCCCGGGTCAGAACAGGAAGGCTCCTCTGCGACTCTTCACTGCCCTCCTTCGGAAGTCCCTGTCC
>SZWC01014700.1:39593-61524 GCA_023375785.1 Penium margaritaceum
GGACGTCTCGTGTCAACGTCGCACGAGTGGACTAAGAATGCCATGACGACCTCATCAAAGACGGTTGTTGAACGGCATATTCCTATGAAGTTCTTGAAAAAAGGTGAGAACGTTATGCGTACATGCCGACTTCCTTCGTCCACTAACGTCGTGCTACCTCCTCAAAAAGTTATACGCCTACGTCCGCGTCAACGTCGCACGTAGGACTCTAGAGTCCTATAACGACCTCTAGAGCGGCTCCGTGCGTACGGCGTAGTCTTGTGGAGTCTCCCAAGTACGTTGACGACCCGTTGTCGTCGTGTGCATGACACATGCACGTGAATGTCCCCATGCACGTAGGAGTTGCATGTGATGAGTTCAGGAGATTAGAAATACCTGTTGTGGATCAGACTCCGTTGGTATTTTGGATTTTCATCCATTTCATACTGTGGTTTTCTTCTAAAACTCATGGCTATCCGTGCTTTTGAAGGAACCGATAATTTTGACATGTTGCGGTCGCTGACAAAGTGGCCACGTAGGCGTCGGTGTCCCTCACGGGATGTCTCGTGTCAACGTCACACGAGTTGACTTAGAATGCCATGACGACCTCATCAGAGACAGTTGTTGAACAGCATATTCCTATGAAGTTCTTGAAAAAAGGTGAGAACATTATGCGTACATGCCAACTTCCTTCGTCCACTAACGTCGTGCTACCTCCTCAAAGAGTTATATGCCTACGTCCGCGTTAACGTCGTACGTAGGACTCTAGAGTCCTATAACAAACTCTAGAGCGGCTCCGTGCGTACGGCGTAGTCTTGTGGAGTCTCCCAAGTACGTTGATGACCCGTTGTGGTCGTGTGCATGACACATGCACGTGAATGTCCCCATGCACGTAGGAGTTGCATGTGATGAGTTCAAGAGATTAGAAATACCTGTTGTGGATCAGACTCCGTTGGTATTTTGGAGTTTCATCCATTTCATACTGTGGTTTGCATCTAAAACTAATCGCTATCCGTGCTTTTGAAGGAACCGATAATTTTGACATGTTGCGGTCGCTGACGAAGTGGCCACGTAGGCGTCGGTGTCCCTGACGGGATGTCTCGTGTCAACGTCGCACGAGTGGACTTAGAATGTCATGACGACCTCATCAGAGACGGTTGTTGAACGGCATATTCCTATGAAGTTTTTGAAAAAAGGTGAGAACGTTATGCGTACATGCCGACTTCCTTCGTCGACTAACGTCGTGCTACCTCCTCAAAAATTTATACGCCTACGTCCGCGTCAACGTCGTACGTAGGACTCTAGAGTCCTATAACGACCTCTAGAGCGGCTCCGTGCGTACGGCGTAGTCTTGTGGAATCTCCCAAGTACGTTGACGACCCGTTGTCGTCGTGTGCATGACACATGCACGTGAATGTCCCCATGCACATAGGAGTTGCATGTGATGAGTTCAGGAGATTAGAAATACATGTTGTGGATCAGACTCCGTTGGTATTTTGGAGTTTCATCCATTTCATACTGTGGTTTGCTTCTAAAACTAATCGCTATCCGTGCTTTTGAAGGAACCGATAATTTTGACATGTTGCGGTCGCTGATGAAGTGGCCACGTAGGCGTCGGTGTCCCTGACAGGACGTCTCGTGTCAACGTCGCACGAGTGGACTTAGAATGCCATGACGACCTCATCAGAGACGGTTGTTGAACGGCATATTCCTATGAAGTTCTTGAAAAAAGGTGAGAACGTTATGCGTACATGCCGACTTTCTTCGTCCACTAACGTCGTGCTACCTCCTCAAAACGTTATACGCCTACGTCCGCATCAACGTCGCACGTAGGACTCTAGAGTCCTATAACGACCTCTAGAGCGGCTCCGTGCGTACGGCGTAGTCTTGTGGAGTCTCCCAAGTACGTTGACGACCCGTTGTTGTCGTGTGCATGACACATGCACATGAATGTCCCCATGCACGTAGGAGTTGCATGTGATGAGTTCAGGAGATTAGAAATACCTGTTGTGGATCAGACTCCGTTGGTATTTTGGAGTTTCATCCATTTCATACTGTGGTTTGCTTCTAAAACTCATCGCTATCCGTGCTTTTGAAGGAACCGATAATTTTGACATGTTGCGGCCGCTGACAAAGTGGCCACGTAGGCGTCGGTGTCCCTGACGGGACGTCTCGTGTCAACGTCACACGAGTTGACTTAGAATGCCATGACGACCTCATCAGAGACGGTTGTTGAACGGCATATTCCTATGGAGTTCTTGGAAAAAGGTGAGAACGTTATGCGTACATGCCGACTTCCTTCGTCCACTAACGTCGTGCTACCTCCTCGAAAAGTGGTGACGACGTCGTCGAATGAATGTCCCATGCACGTGGGAGTTGCATGTGATGAGTTCACGAGATTATAGGTCGTGGAACAGACTCCCTTGGTATTTTGGAATTTCACCCATTTCATACTGTGGTTTGGTTCTAAAAGTAATCGCTATCCGTGGTTTCAAAGGAAGAGCTCATTTTGACATGAGCGGTCGCTGACGATGTGGCCACGTAGGCATCGGTGTCCCTGAACAGACGTCTCGTGTCAACGTCACACGAGGTCACTTTGAATGCCATGACGACCTCATCAGAGGCGGATGTCGCACGGCATAGTCTTGTGACGTTCGTGAACAAGGTTCTGAACGTTATGCATACATGCCGACTTTGTTCCTCCAATAACGTCGTGCTACGTCCTCGAAACGTTCTGCCGACGTCGTCGAATGAATTTCATGCACGTGGTAGTAGCATGTGATGAGTTCAGGAGATTAGAAATACCCCATGTGGAAGAGTGTCCGGTGGTATCACAACGTTTACACACAATCTCGGGATCGTCCACGATTTTCGTTCTACGACCTCGGGGTGTTCTGACGACGTAGTGTAGAATTTCGTTATCGAGCATAGACGCGAGCGAGCGAACAAGCATGTGGCCGGCACTTTATCCCATGTACAGCTTGGCGGAGCAGAGAACGTCCCTGTTCCGAGCCCGCCACCTGAACTTCGCATCGCGGCCGTCGTCCGGTAACCTCCTATGTCGAGGTTATGCACCGAAAAAACATGCGGCAGGTGCTTTGGAACCCACCGAACCAGTCCCGTTGGTTCGGAGGAAAGGCGGTAAGCGCATTGCGGACCACGCTACATATCGCAATGACGCAACGGGTTACNCGACTATGTGCGACAGATGTGTCGAGGGGGGAATCCACCTGCCCATGCTTCTCTCATTTCCACTCCTACGCAAGGCGTTGAACGCATTGCGGTGGCGTTATTGTTACCGCACTCTCTCTCCTGAATGTTGTCAATGGAGGGTCCCGTCGACGTAGGGGGCCGTCGACGTAGGTGCCCTTCGACGTCTACACGAAGGTTGAAGTAACCCCAAAATTCCCAGACTGCACACATAGAAGATCGTCGCACTCCGCTGTTACATGTGCACGCTGTAGTCGTATGCGGTCTTGAACGCCGCTGAAGGCATTATTGAAAAGACGTTGTGGCACTCGACAGTATGAAGACGGCATCGGACATGAGGACTGTAGACGCAGGATGTAGGACTC
The DNA here is from genome assembly GCA_023375785.1 of Penium margaritaceum. NCBI lineage: Eukaryota > Viridiplantae > Streptophyta > Zygnematophyceae > Desmidiales > Peniaceae > Penium > Penium margaritaceum. Next base: position 43,148 of record SZWC01014700.1, read on the forward strand.
GACATGTAAAGACGACTTAGGGTACGTTTGGCCTCGGTTGTCTGTCCGCGGAACGGATCCACCGTCACTACATCTGATCATGAATCATTTTGTAGTTGGACGTCCGGAAGAAATGTTAAGTCATCATTCGACGCTGTCAGCGGACAATCAAGTGCTTCACTCGTTTTTCCGTTCATTATTATTTGTGGAACGATGGTCGATCTTCATATGTTGTGACGGCTTTCTCTTATGACGTTTTCCTAAGATGGTGGAAGCAAACGGCAACCCATAGCGAACTATGACGGATGTTCGCTGTACTACTCCAACGTTCTAATGTGTACGCTGATCACGATTGGACATTGTAAGCCTATGACGACCCTGTCAAATGCGTGCCTAGAAATGCATTTACGTTGTGTGCGAAAATCGTTAACGTCATTGTCGTTCAGCTGTATTACTTCCTGGTTTTCCTGGCAAACCTTTCATTATGTGAAGTCTCGCCTCATTCATTGTTTCTGTAAACTTAAGGAGGTTCCCACGACGACATCGTCATGCCGGAGTATGTGTTCCCACAATGTCATCGTCATGCACGACACCATTGCCCTTCGGCTCGAGGACGACGTTGTTTTTGAGGACGTCGAAGCTCGCCTCTGTCTTCGTCAATTGATGGAGAGTTGAACGTAGTTTCTGCACTGACAAGGTAGCAACATGTTTTCCAGGGGCGGAGAGCCCCGACGTCCCCGTTTTAACATCTTCCGCCATGAGTTTGCGGTACACTTCGGCACAATGGATTATCTCGCACAGCAGCCGAACTAGGGGCAAAGATGAATGGATTTGTGTGAAATCGTTTTTTTTGTGTTTCGCCAAAAGAGGGGTGCAATTGCCACTCTGTGACCGCGGAAGCCCATGACGTTTTAGTTTTTGGTCCTTTTCTGAGTTTGTAACTAGAGTCCAAACTCCACTGACCGTATCGAATGTAATTGATTGTGTTGTGGCTCGTTGCCGACTTGACGATCCACTTGCGATTGCGATCTCGGCGCCGACAGAATACAGCTCACCTACAGTTTGCTCGCTGACAAGGATTTTGTTGTGTACTCGTCGGTTAGCGAGGTCCCCTACTACTTTACCGTCTCGTGTTTCCACTTTTTCCAAAAGCAAGGTATGGCCGATCGTGTGATCTATGGAAACAAAGCTTAAATTGCGAAGCGTCGTCTGCCGCTTCGTCGTGGCGAGTCCAAGCGCCAGCTTGCCTCCGCTGGCCGTACTGCTTTTGCGTGAACTAGCGTCCTGAAAACGAGGGAAGGGACCTGTCGACGATGCAACAAAAAGAGAATTTTCACCATTTAACAAAGTCATAAAATATTCGACAAACATCTCTCAAAAGCTTCATCGAGCAATACACTGTAATCCTAGCTCTACTGTTTGCAATGATTGTCGTAAGGCGTGCGCCCCCCGACTTGTGAATGACATCCAGGTCAACAGCCGCGGGGGAAGCATCATAACACAAGGGAAATTATTATTAGCTTCCACGGGTATCCATTCGGAAGCTTTTTTTATTGGGGGGTACATAGATCTGACCCTGTCCCCTATCCCCCTCAACGCAACGTATGTCTCGGACAAATACATTGGTCGATGAATTGCTCCTCCTAAAAATGGAAGTATTTTTAACAGTATCAAAACATTTACATTTTTCACACGTACATCCCCCATCCTTTTGATGCTTTATTGACGACACCACATTGGTCAACTGCACAGTCTGCGTCCGCAATTGGCAAATCGATTGGTGGTGTTATTGGATCCTATGATACAAGTCCTTTGCGACAACTACAAAGTGGGCAAATGCTCCCCGCAATTTTTCTCGGTAAGGCTGCAAGACTCTCGATGGAGAATGTACTGAGCCTCGCTTGCTGGTTCGCTGAGCCTACTGCCGAAAAACAGTAAGGGAGCGAAACAAGCTCCAGGAAACAGCCGTCGCGTACCGTCGTCAGGGTGCGCCTGGGAGTCCTTGGAATGCGTCGTCAACGACGCATTCCAACAAAATCGGAAGGTGTTCCACACCTTCCAACCCTTGTTTGTTGACTCTTGTCTGTTGTTTCTTCGAATTGCTCAAATTTAAGTCCCGTTTTGAAAAGCGCGCATGCATGCGCGGTTGGAATAGATTAGCGGACGCCGAATGCAAGGTTTGGAGACGTTGGCGTCCTCCATGCTCTCTGTCGGCGACAAGTTGAGCAATCGATAGGGTTTCGTTGGGCGTTCATCGAGAGTTTTTTCAACAGTCGGATGTTTACGATGGGTATGGACATGCCACATACCGATCCGCAACGACATGTCTGCTCCCGATCCAATGAACGTGGTTATGACAATTGATTGTATTGCAGTTCGGATGTATGCCTACCATGCCGCACTTTGGGCATGCCATCGATGTCCCAACAATCGTTGCAGCGATGAACTAGAAAAAACTGACAAAAAAGGATGTGGAAGAATCAATAAGGAGTGCATACACGTTTGAATTTCGCCGACCCTCTGCACAACCTCAACTATCCAGGCGCAATCCAACCAACAAAACATTCCAACAACTCCCAGGCGCACCCCCAGACAAGAATCAACCGAGGCATTGAAGGCCGAATGAACCTTCAGTAGCGGACAAATGCCTCGTTCGGGAGCCCCTTTTTTTTCGTAGGAATTGTCGATCCTGGTTTACGCGGTGGAGTGTCGTGTTGTCCCGGTTTTGTGGATAAAGTTTTATTGCCGCTTTTTTCGATCTGTTTCCCGCAATGTTTTTGCCACGTCATTTTTTTTTACGACCTACCAGGTTCGTACGCGAGACCTGTCAGCCCGAACCCTGGCGGAGTCGTTCCAACGGATACGTGTTTCACTTCGTGACAACGGCCACCGGCCCGTGTCGCGTGCACTCAACCGAGTATCAAGTGCCGTGTTCAAAGGCAGTACTCCAAAACAACCCACGTACTACCAACACCCAGGACACCATGGATTTCGCCTCCCGTTGTGCCTCCGCTCGTCAGGCCATCATCCGCCGAGTCGTTCGCCTGCACGTGCGTATTCGGCTAGCCATTCTGGAGTGTCTAGAAGAGGTTCTACGCATGTTGGAGGCACGGTTTCTACGCTGCCCGATGCATACTGGCTCTTTTGGCGCCTACCCGTGGCTCCAAGAACTCATCCATGGACACCCGACGCGCATCTTCAACGTCACGCGCATGCTCCCCAACACGTGGCTCAGCATTGTTGCGTACATCACTGACAACACCCCTATTCGCGACAGCAATGTTCCCATTCAAGAGAAAATCCTCATTTGGCTCATGTGTGTCTTTCATGCAATGTCGGTGCGTGAACTAGCCGAGCGTTTTCAACGATCCCCGTCCACGATTCATCATGTACTTCGTGAAGTTGTTTCGGCCATGTTGTCACTGGCAAGCATGGTCATTCGTCAACCACGGGAAGGTGACCCGCCATCGTCAACTTGGGCCGGACGACGTGAATTTATGCCATGGTTTGCAAACTGCGTTGGTGCAATCGATGGAACTCACGTTCCCGTCACTGTGTCGTCTGTAAGACTGGGAGCGTACATCAATCGTCACAGCCCGGTAACGCAAAATGTCCTTGCAGCATGTGACCCAGAGTTGCGTTTTACTTTCACATTGGTGGGGTGGGAGGGCTCCGCCCATGATGCTTGTGTGTTCAATGCTTCCTTGGCTCGTGGTTTCAGATTACCACCTAACAAGTACTACTTGGCGGATGCCGCTTTTCCTGAAGGCTTCGGCCTTATGCCGCCATTTCATGGGAGACGTTACCACCTCACGCAGTTCGGAGCTTTCCCTCCAACTGACCCTCAAGAGTTATTCAACAGCCGACATGTTGCGGCAAGATCATGCATCGAAAGGGCCTTTGGTGTTCTCAAGGGACGTTTTCACATTCTACGAGGAATGCCATGCTACAACACTAGATTTCAGTCAGTCCTCATACAATCTTGTTTCATTATGCACAACCTTATCCGGCAACATCATGCACTCGACAATGAGGAGCAAGACATGAGCGTGCCTTTGGCGCGGGCGGCACCTAGACAACTGCCGGGGAGGGGAAGGCGTTATGGAGATGCCGTAATGCGGAATTTGCGCGAGCGCGTTGCAAATGATATGTGGGCGGATTATGTGGCTTGGAAAAATGAGGACGTTGCTGAAATTTCAGACTCGGACATGTAAATGACAAGCAACTTCAATAATAATCATCAATTGTCTTGTTTGCGGCTAAGCCCGCACCATCCCCCCCACCCCACGCTTCTTTCCCACCTTTGTGGAAGGATCGTAGCCTAATGTACGTGATGCAACTTGTGCACGTAAGTCGCCGGCCGAATGCACGTAATCCTCACATGCGGCGTCATTCACCTTGAATGCATCCAAAAGCACCAACTTGTGACATGCATGCACGTTACTGTCGGCATTAACCAAGCGCACCGCATGCCCGTATGTTGTCTTTGGACCCTCGTCCTTAATAAAGCACTCCATCTTGGATGCACCCCGCACCATCTTGTCCACCTTCTCAAGGTGGCGCTCGATCCCCGTCCGCCTCTTCACCTTGCGGACGTCGTCGTCGGTGGGCACGTCACTCACGTCTTCTACATTGTCGGGTGTCACCTGCTCACTTGACAACATGTTTGCGCCGCATGCCTTGTCTGGCGCAAACAGTTTACTTGCTAAATCAAACCACGGTAAAGTCTTGTCCTCCAAACGAGCTTGCTCCACATTCAACTTCCGGACATCTGCCCACTTCTCAGCTGTGAGCTCAATCATCCATGTGGTCATATTCAAAGCACTCCCACTAAGACCTATCAAGGCATGAGCATGCTTCCATATGCCCGTGAGAATGGACATCTTAGAACGTACCATGGACCTCTTCATGAACTCCTTGTCGAATCCAAACTCCTCGGCAAGCATGGGAGCAATGTAGTCGTAAAACTTCCCGAGCCACCCGACGGTGTTGCGGAACATTGATGCATGGTCCACGGCCATGCGCACTAGCGCCACATCACGCTCGGCGTTCCACACCATGCGGCCGGGCGGCCAACTTGTGGTGCGGTCTAGTCCCATGGCGGTCGTTGTGGATGCGGTCGGCTTGTCCGCAGCTCCATGAACGAGGTCCGGCAGCTTAGGCGGAGGTGGACGCTCCCAAGATGCAGGTGTAGGTGCAATTCCGGCTTGGACGTAGCGTGAAGCGTACGATGGGGCAGGGACATGCTCACCCCGAACATAAGCGGCACGGTCGTTGCCCAGGAGCGGGACGACATTGTACGCGGTCGACGCAGTACCAGAGGCGGTGAGGTAGACATACTGTCCACGGTACGCGTCACGGATGTTGCGTTGAGTGGTGCGGATGCGCGACGTGAGTGGAATGTGGTCGCGATCCTCGGGCATGGACGCAATCCACTGAGACACATCAGTGAAGGTGGATGGCGTTCCACGGTCGCCTTCAACTGCGGTCGTGTAAGGCACAAACGCTGACTGGGGAGTTGATGATCCTGGCAGGACAGCGGATGAATTCTGCATGGACTCCATGGTTGGGGGTGTTGTGCGGGACAGTGTGTTAGTGCCCTCATATGACTGGTGGGTGGATCAGCGCGGTACGCACGGGCGACCCGAGGCGAGGCTGTGGCGATAGCGGTGCGAACGGGCGACCCGAGGAGACCCCGGGCCGCTGTTTCGGATGTTTGAATTCAACCTCCGAATTGACGAGGCCGACGAGTCGAAGCTAACGCTCATCGTGGGGGTCCATACGACTTGTAGATTTAAACCCACGTAATAAAAAGTGTACAAAAAACACCACTTCATATCCCGACAAAAGCCTGTTATTTCGTGGGTTTTCGTGACGAAATGTAGTGCCGAGCCTCTCCGGACCTACGTCCACGACAAACCACAAAAGCGGCAATAGTTTTTTTGGACCGAGCCAAGACCAGGTCCGGCCGAACGTCCAAAAGACCTACAGGCCAGGTTCGACACCCACTACAACTTCCCTAAAAAATGTTGCCGAACGCGGCAAAAGACATCAGCTTGGGAAGTTTGTCTGCTGATAATGCCGTCTTTCGCACGTCTATAGACCATCTTGACCAAAGTGCACTAATAGGACAAAAGAGTCGCCTAGCACAGCAACACCAACTCAACTCTTGAAAACAAAAAGGAAACTTTACGACCGTGCGACAAAATCAAGTTCCTAGGGCTCGTCTGGAAACATCCCACTAGTGCAACTGAGGGGGCGTGCAGTTGCATTGGTGATTCAACTGCGATGTAAGCATCGCGATGAGACCGTGGTTCGCTACAGTAATGGAGATGTTTGCATCTCATTGACGTCATTTCCGTACAGTTGAGAGCTGTCGCAGAAACCTGTAATGAGCCTTGCAGCAACAAGTAGGCTGTTTTATGATGGCCTTCCTACATCGTACTTGCATCGCAAAAACATTGTGTTTCTTCCGTCTCAGGCCTTCCGAGCAGAAAACATGTCTGTTCGTGGAGCTTCGGCTTTGAAAGCAACTTAAATATGCGCTAAAATTGAAACATGCTACGTAAATGCCGATTGCTTTGAAATAATCTGACCGTTCATTTTCTCTCAAAGTTCCATCTCGGCTCTCGACACATCGCGATGAGATGCAACAAACATGGTTGGGGGCGATTTGCATGATGCATTGCATCACGGCCAAAAATCGGTGCTAAAAGCCCATAATCACAAACATCACAACTCTGTTTTGGCGTTGCACTTGAACAATAGATCGATGAAAATATTTCGCCTACCTGATGAAATCTTGACTCGCCAGCAGTGCAAACACCGGTGACAGGAGCTGACGTTTGTTTTGTACTTTACCGTTCTCGGTAGCCTCGCGTTTATTTCCTCCATCGCGATGCTTTCATCGGCAATGCAACTACACGGTCCCTGAATAAGCAGATCAAAACATGTTTCGGACAGCCGATACTGCGATCGAACGGGCAGCCTGTTTTCATGACCATACTGGATAAGACAACGGCCAGGATGCACCCTTGGACGTGTGTCTCGAGTAAGGGGACCATGTTGTCCTCTATGAAATCTCGACCGTTGCATTATCCCATTGGTGGATGAAATAGACTACAAAATTTCATTTATCCTCGTCCTCTATCGTCTTCAGCAAGGATGACCGTCGATCCTGCAATAAAGGTCGGATAATCGACCTTGTCCAAAGGTGCGACAGTCCGGATGAATAGACATTGACCGAAGGCATGCACTCTCGTGTCCAAGTAAGGAGTCCACATTCTCAAGCTGTCAAAATATTTTATTTTTGACTTACTCAGTTGCACTAGTGGGATGTTTCCAGACGTGCACTAGGGTCGAGGCTGGTAACGCCACGCGTTTGCGCTCGCGACGGCGCCGTGAAGGAAGCGTACAATGTCCATGCATCAAAAGATGAACTCCATCATTGGTAGTATTGTGGGAAATTTTTGGAGCGCATGCGTCCAAAGTCGTCACGAAACAAAATCCATTTTGCATAAGTTAATCGAAATCTTCGTGAAGTAATTTACAACTCCCATTAGGTATTCGTAGGAGCCTTGCATAATGATTCGTGAACGCATAACCAGTCACGACTTTGCGACCGTGCGACTTTGCGACCGTGCGACAAAATCGAGTTCCTAGTGTCGAGGCTGGTAACGTCGCGAGTTTGCGCTCGCGACGGCGTCGTGAAGGTAACGTAGAATGTCCCGGCATCATAGTGTACTCTCAAATAAACATTAAGTTTCAAAAGAACTTCGACCGGACGTGTCCAAAGCCTTCGCCAAAACATATTGCTCCCTCATTGGTTTAAATAAATCGTCGCAAAAAATTGGACGTTTCTTACTAGCATCATGTAGGAGCCTCACTTTCTAATTCGATAGGGCAAAATCCATCTCGAGTCAGCTTGTCTCCAGCAATCCGGACTGGGCCACCACAAAAGTGCAACGCTAGCCCTCCGAGACACAGCTTTAATGGACGTTGTGAAGAAGGTTCAAACCCGTGATGGCTGTGTCTCGGAGGGCTAGTTATGCCCTCTTGTGGTAGCCGAGTCCGGATTGGAAAAGGCAGGCACATTTGCTACTGGTTTAGTGTTCACAAATCAACATGCAAAGCACCTACTAATTCCCAATGGGAGTTTTCAATTACTTCACGATGATTTCGATTAACCAATGAGAAACTGATTTTGTTTCGTGACGGCTTTGGACACGTCCGCTCCAAGTATTTTCCACAATGTTATCAATGATGCAGTTCATCTTCCAATGCGAGGAAATGGTACGTGTCCTTCACGATGCCGTCGCAAGCGCAAACTCGTGACGTTACCTACCGCAATACAAAACAATGGAGTTTAAGGCCATTTGTTGCACAAGAAAGGAGTGTGGAACCCTCTTGTGCACGCTTGAGGATGAGCAATTATTGGAGGGAAAATAATATCCATCCTTTGAAGTGAAGTGTGTTGGATGAGTTTTGCCTCAATATGTAGAACCATGTTGTCAAGATACCAAAAGACAAATTGTGCATTGTTGTAATGGTGCTGCTGTGTTTGGCTTTATGTGATGATTCACGATGATTTTATAGTCAACACACTCATTTTGGTAAAGAAATATGTATACTCCTAAAGTAGTTGTGTGACAAGTTGCTAGCACAACCATGGGATTCCAAGGTATCTAATAAGGTTGACATGGATGCATGGATAACGTCTCCATGAGGGAGGGGGACGGCACTTTCTTTTGGCAATCCTAAACAAGGATGCCAATGTCAACATCGTTGATACCATTGGTGTTAAAAAAGAGGGTCCATGCATAGAGGAAGGAGGCATTTGGCATGTTTAGTATGCCACAAATGAGAACAGAAACCTCATGTTCCGTAGCATACAACATCCCTAACATGAACAACCTCTTCATGCTATACAACCGGCAAACCAAGGTGTCATTCATCCTGTAGTTCACCATAACAGTAGATGTAGCTCCAAAAGTGAGGGTCTAAAAGAGTGCTTACATTTTTGCTTTGCGCATCCATGGCTCTTATAGAGGGTCAACATGGTGAGGTCATTTAGGCTTCTCTCATGCCACCAAGGCTGGCTTTGTAGATGACATTGATGGTGTTAATCACCTTCACTCTTCTGGTGAAGCAAGGGATGAATGCCATCCTTTTGTGCTGGTCTTTGCCAACTTCACAGTTGCTACGATTGCAATGGAAAATATTTTTGCTACAGATTTGGTGCTCGCTACAATGTTGTCACTTCCATTAATTTTGCCTGCTTGTATGCTAGCAGCAATGCCATGGACAACTGTGGTGATAGAAGCAAAGTCCTTACCAATAATGGTGATGTTAGCTTTGGACTTCGTCGTATCAATGGCATTGGCCAAAGCCGATTCCACAAGGACGGTTAGCAGAGAGGCGGACAATGTAAATTCCCCATCAAGCATAGGAATTCCTGAGGGAGGGCATTGCCAAGGCCTAGCATTTGCGTTCATGCAACACCAAAGCCTCCTCAATGGCCAGTATGGATTTGGACGCTATTGTAATGCAGACCAAGTCTTTAGAGGAGAGCCCGGGGACATGACCTTTGTACTTAAGATGGAAATCAGAAGGTTTTTCACAACCCCCAATAGCCACCAACTGACCGCTATCTGGGGTTTATATGGGTCTTTAGGAGTAAGAAGATGAAATCTTCAAGTTTTGTCATGATAACAAAAACCGTTTGAGTTCCTATCAGCACAATGTTCCTTAGTTGTCTATGTGTCCTCATAAATCTTGAATCCCTCTACCATGACCGCTAATTCCCGCTCTCCTACATGACAAAGGAGAATCTTTAAAAACATACGTGCTTGGAAGTAACTCCTCACAAAACCTAGCCAAGTGCTTTGGAAGCTTCACACAAGGCTTAAAATTAAATGTTGTTAACATCCGTCCAAATGGTTGTACCTACCCATCCAAACATGAAGATGTTTTTATTCAAAGGATGGAAGTTATTAGCCTCATTTAAAAAAAGACAATGCATGTGGGAACAAATGGATGACATGGTCGGGTTATAGAGACGAAACCAAGGCTATTGCATCTACCCTCATCAAGCCTCTTCAAACGTAATTCACATGGTAAGCTAGCGGGTGCTCTAGCCAAATTCTTGGTCAACACGGGGGTAGACAATTCCGTTGGAGATGAGGCATTCGTATTTTCATGGACGTTGAAATACACACACAGTACTAGGACGATTATTCTCTGTGACAACAGAAAGGAATCAGTTATTAGCAATTACTTGAGAACACTCTCACTACGTGGTTACATAATGATGGTCTTTCTGATCTTGCTTGACCTCATGGATCCCTTTGTTGTGGTCTTTGGGGACCAATGGCTTGTCAGCCACAAAGCCCTCATGAGCTTTGACAGAATAATGTTACAAATATCTAGTTGGAGGAGGACCATCACCTGTATTCCCAATTCCCCAAATTTGATTGCCAGAAGCTTCAACACAAGCAAGCCTTGTAGGGCACAAATTGAATAGACGTTTGAGGCAAGGATGTTGATTCTTCCTTACATGCACCCAAGGGTGCACACATATTCTAGGAATCAAGGTTCAAAAGCTGCAATTTCATTTTCATGGATGGAATCGTGGCTTAGAGTCTCCCATTTTAGAACTCTGAAAGAGTTGCAGTTCTTGTACCTTCTTTTAGGGGGATACAATAACGTGGGGGCTAGATCTAGTCCGTTCGACTCCTTTTTTTAATCCTATAAACTTGCAAATGTTTGGATAGTTGGATGCATGTTCGTGGAACATTCGGCACATGCTTTGGGCGTTTTTCTCGTGTTTCATACATGCATTCAACACACACCTCACATAATGCACAATCCCAAAACCTTCAAACTTAATATTTTCATGCCTTTATTGTGGCTGGGCCAGTTTCAATCTTCACTTTGATTGATAGGTCAACTTACTTTGCACCACGTATGTGCACTCCCATTCTGTGAAAGGTGCACAAAACTCTTCGTGGAGGATTCTTTGCATACAACTAGGGGGAGCTTCCTAGGGCTTTCTATGTCAGTGATGTATAGCATGCTTCTTCTGCATTCATTACATGAGCTACTTGCTAGACACCTTGAAAACGACCCTGATACACTTTAGTCAAAAAGTGGAATTCACCACATTGATGAGTTGGAGAGAGAAAATCCACTTTATGTCCGTAATTAAGTGCAGCCACAAATCTCCGACCTTCTAGTTGTCATTTCATTCAGCCGGGTGCACTTGCAAAGTGAGTTCTCCCATCACGCTAAGATCTGAAAAGCACCCTCCTGCTCACGGTCCGCCAGGTGTTGGCAACTGCACCTGACCCTCTGTTCTTGCTCACATATTTTGACAAAACCCATTTTCTGATGGGAATTGCTTCCGAGGCCAAGCTACAGGTCAAGGTGCTTGAGCTGTTGCACCCACACCATGCGAAAGTGGTGGCAACACGAGAGGCAATTGAAGAAGAAACAATTGCAGAAGCAGGAGTAGGATCAGCAACAACAACCAAGGCAGCCGGAGTAGCTATAGTGCACAAATAGCAGCACAAGGAGCTGAATAGCACCGGCATACCCTCATGTGCTGCATTTGCAACAAGAAGATGAAAAACTAGTTGAGGTAGCCTTTGTTAATCTAGTAAGGGACATTTTGGCCCCTCGTGTGCCAGTGGAAGCACGTGAAGAGGCACTCGCAAGCAGTTTGGAAGGTGCGGCGGAGAGGTGGGAGAAGCTCGTGGTCAAGGAGCCGACATACTACTACTCTATAAGAAAAAAAGCCATTAAACCTTTCCCACCTTCCTCCCTGCCCCCATGGACTTGTTTGCTATCCAGGTGACCTCAACACCGTCAGAGAGAATCTTTTTATTGGGCTGCCATTTCCTTCCAGACTTTTGTTATTCACTAGACCTCTTGATCGTAGAAAACTTCCTCACAATGAAGTCATGAAAGAACAAGAGCCTCCTTGAGTTCACCATTGACTTCCACAACAACATTGTCCTTGAATTGAGGGATGAGGAGGAATGAGTCAACAAGTTGTAACAGAAGGGGAAAGCCAGATTTGTGGGAGAGGCTACACAAGAGTTGGAGGGGTTGTGGCTTTTTTACACAAGGAAGGAGAATGAGGGGATGGATACGGGGGGGCATGGTGATGAGGATGATGATTAGGAGGATGGTGATGAATAAAAGGGTCATAGGACTAGAGTAACATTGTAATGTCTTTGTTGTGTCATGCTTTGCACTTTCGGTTAAAACTTTGAATTTGTTTTCTTCCAAATGCCATGTTTCACACTTTGTTTCAACCTCATGGTTGTGTTCATGTTCCATATTGACATGGCAATAATGAGTTTCAGGTCTCCATGGAAGTATCATGATTATGATTTGCATGGTAATTTCATGGTCTACAATTGTATGGCACTCTAGTGGTTCTGAATGACAACGAACACACACCATGTAATAAAAACATTTACGTTGATGCATTGTCGGCTGAATGGCCAATTCAGATCAATGCCATACCTAAGGCATGAAATCCCACTTAATGACAGTGTGAAATTAGGACATTACATGCTTGAGAACAAGTTAGACAACTCTGTTGTATCACAAAGCACACGTTCATAGATGGGTTTGTCTTCAAGTGGTGGAACCTTCAAATGTGGTCTTCTACAGAATGACATGAGGAAAAACATATGGTGGGAAAGGTAAAGAGTGAAACTTTCATGCTACGATTGATGTGGGTGGTTTACCCTTACATGTTTGTGAGAACCGTGAATAATTGAAATTCCATCAGGAGTTGCAAATAGAGCCGTAATTACAGTTCCAATTCTGAGCTCGAATCAAAATTATGGTTCTGCTTCTTTCATAAGAATTGTAATCTGGAAACAGTTCACACCCTTGCATGCACCTCACACAAAGAGTGAGGTGTACGCAAGACTCGCTCACATCCCTTAGATTTGTCCAATGTCTTTGAGCCACTATTGGATGGGTTGCAACCTAGGCACACGGTTGGATACACAATCCCTTATGAACGGTTTCAGTACAAAACTATTTTATCATTCCATGATTTGATTACAATAAATTAATAAGAAGCTAAATTAAAATGAAATAAGATCACTGAAAGGATTCAACTAGAAAAATATACCATATTATACTAGATATCGGTGTATATTTTTCATCATGAATGTCATGTAATACTAGTGGGATTTTAGGCAGGTGGGGTGATTTGGTGGGGAGAAGTGTATGGTCAAATTTTATTAGTTTTGTGCGTATGCTATGTAGTTATTTGTTGGGTTCCCTTGGTGTGCTTTAAAATACAAGTGGTGTGTCTCTAGATGGGTGGGGAAGGGTTATTGAAGAACTAATATGTAAATAGTCCATGGGGTAATCTAATGTGATTTTTCAGTTTTTGGTTCCATTTTGTTTACTGATGTCTCCTTTGCTTCCACAATTTCCTATGTGTAAGTGTGAAATGATGGCTATGGATCTATAGTCAGTGGCTGGAGGGAAACATATGAGGGTATTTTTATGGTGTAATTTATGGTGTTGAAATGTCTTGCATCAAATTTATACATTCATGGAATGTTAATTTACCAAAAAAAAAACCTTAAGGGCCATGTTATGAGAGTAGGTCCTTTGGCAAGGGGGGAAGGGGATAGGTTGGAGGGAGAAGCGTAAGGTAAGTGTATGAGCCAGTGTATCATGTTTTGAAGGTTTTGTATCAATTTTATACACAGAGATATTTCGTTTTTCCTTGTTTATATTGCAAGTTTCACTATGTGAATATGGTTGAAACTATGTTCTTATCTATCACTTCTGCATGGCACATGTGTGCAGTTGTAAATTTTCAAGCTACAACATCTTAAATGCCTTCACCATGTGCTCAGTCCTTTGAAAAGTCAAGAGGGTATATGAATACTTTTGAAGGAGTTTTGTTTATTTTTCATGCATCCTTGAATGATCAATCACTCAGATGAAGGTGACTCGTAAGGAAAAAACTGTTGAATACAGCTTGAGGATATTCATCATTGGAATTTTCTATGTATTTTGGGATGTTCGTGCTTTTAACATATAAGGACACAAGTACATGTGAACATTATCCATCCATCTAATGAGCAAATTTACTTCACCAAAATGTGTGAGTAGTACTTAGAGATCACTTAGATCTGAGTCAAATGGGTTCTTGTACTATTCTTCGAAAATGTTACACATTTCATGAAGTTTGTGTTTTGTACTTTCATGTACTTTTGGTTTCAGATTGTCCTTAACATACGTATTTCATACATGTCTATTGAAGTATTTTGGGCTTTGTATAGTTGGGAGTGTATGAGTACGACTGTTTCTGATTCATTTGTAAGTTGTACAACTAAGTTCTTCCACCATTTCATTCATCCGTGTGGAATTGCTCATACATCATTAGATTTTGACCTCTTTGACACAGGGGGATCTCCCCCTACCCTTTGCAGAAAATATATTAGAGAAACCTTTGTGGTGTTGTACATGGTAAAGCATGTGACTTAAAAAAAACAGTTACACTAGTGTACATGTCCAATGTGTGCCGATCACACGCATGCACATGCGTAATTGATTAGAAGAGGCATCGCACACTAGTACACTAGTACTAATACATGGCTTAAAAGTGCACCTGACCAGTGTACAAGAATGATAGTAGAATTGGTCCCGTTACTTGAGATATCCGGCTATCAAGGCTTACGGGTTTTGTGAAAGTTTATCATATAGAACCCACTTACAGGGAGCCTTGTCAGGCACTGGAGGTATCTTTACAAAAATCTATGTGCAAGGGAGAGGAGAATGTTTTTGAAATGCGCTTCCATCATGTAAATACTAGTTTACAATATGATTGGATGCATGAAAAACCTTGATCTGTTTAAAAAATAGACTGTAGAAGAACAAAGTGGCTTTAGGAAAAAATATGCGGTGAACTGTCAAGTTGACGATGTCAAGAGGACAACATGATCCATTGTTTAGGGGACACCTATTGTGTGTTTTGAGAGAAACTGTCAGTGCATTACTCCAAATCCTTCCAGATGTCATGTGAATACCCTTTTTGTATGTTTGACCATATAGTATATCCATTATAACAGTGCATTTGACAAGAGAAATAGGTTGGGTTGTATTGGGGAGGATGATCAATGCACACATGTACTCTTTACGTTTCCTAAAATGAACAACGTCTCAAAGGGTTTCAAGCATAATGGATAAACAACATGTGATGGATTTGTATTGTGGTCACATGACCTATAAATATCGAAAATTGATGTGGGATCCATTGAAATATGGGAATATTAAGTAAATCTATAAATCAGGCCTCCATAAACAAAAAAACAGATGCATTCAAAATAGACCATTGCAGGATTTGACTAAATTTTTGTTACAAATAGTTCCTGTTTTGTGCAAGGAACTTGGCGATATAAAGGCAAAAACACCTCCATGGATATCATGTGGAGGATACAAGTTGACTCTTTTCTTGATATGCTTCTTTCGAGGATTGTTGAGGTATAATGTTGTTAAGCTAGGATCACCAACTAGTACATGTATCATTCTGAATATATGTTCTTCATAATTTTCTAGAGGAACTTTATGTTTAATTTTTTTAAATATATTTCTGTAGAAAATTCATAGAGTTTTCATAAGAATTCCATGAATGTCAACATAGTGAAAAAGGGTTCAGAGAGATATTTTAGACGTTAGCAGGCTACTCCTAGGAATTGTCCTTCAATTTGATTGAATTGTTGTACACTTGATTGCTGGTTTATGTATTTGTGGCATTTGGTAATCATTTAGAAGGGTGTGCATAATCTAAAAAATGTATTGTGTTAAAGTATAGGTATAAGGGGGTATGTGGGTATGGTCGTGTGTGGGTTTTCGTGTGTTGGAAGATGGAGCATGTGTGGCACCAAGGGTGTTCTCCAACTTGTGTTTTAGTCACTTTCTCTTATCACCCTTCGCTAAGACTTTCCCTGTTAATCTAGTTGTACTCCTCATGTTATTCATCCTACAACTTTAACTTATGGTATGGATTTTGGCACTTTACTCTAAGTTTTTATTTCATTATGTGAGTAAGCAATGAAGCGTTATGTAGTCCAATAAGAATTGATAGATAGAATAACTTTAAAAGTTACAACAAAAATGAGGGAAACACTGACAATGACGGCAAGGGCAACATTGATGGTGAGGAAATGGACACGATGAATCTTAAAAAACAAATCCAATTGCAAACGTAAAAGAGAAAGTGAAGGCATCAGCAAAAGCAACTGACAGTTATAGACTGCAAAACCAAAAGCAACCATAGCAGCAATAAAGATTAAGACGTTGAAACTGGCAGTGATGATGATAGTGATGATGCTTCTAATGTTGATAGTTACAATCACTATGATGGTGAAAGAAACAAGAATAATTACAGAGATATTTATGGTGACAATAAAAAAAATGTTGATGACATTGGCAACAACGATGGAGATAATGATTGTGCTGTCAATTTTAATGGTAAAAGAGATGGTGATGGGAAAGAAAATACCATAAATGAGTATATAGTGATATTAGGGGATGAAAATAAAGGTAATGGCGACTTAATCAGTTCATCACTCAACAAATCAATAAAAAAACACTCCTCAACCACACATCCACTCATCCACTCATCCACTCATCCAATCACTAAATCACTTACATACTCACATCCCCACACTCCCTTAAACCCTCACCCAGTCAACCACGTATCCACTCAAACACACACTAACTCACTCACTCACTCCTTTACTCACTTACTCACTCAATCCCTCACTCAGACACTCACTTACTCACTCACTCACTCACTCACTCACTCACTCACTCACTAACTCTATCACTCACTCACTCACTCACTCACTCATTAACTCACTCACTCACTCACTCACTCACTCACTCACTCACTCACTCACTCACTCACTAAATCACTCACTCACCTGCTCACTCACTTACACACGCACTCATTCACTCAATCGATTAATGACTTAGAAAAGCACTCTCTCATTTTGAACTAGAAGGGGGAGGGGAGGAAGGTACGCCTCCCTTCCTTCCCCCAAGGGTGTTGACCACATGAAGGGGCAAGGGGGGGGAGACAGCCCCTCTCCTCCCTTATGGGCCATCGGCCCACAGGAAGGACCTAGCGCTAAGATAGGAATTAAGGAATAACGCAACAGATTTTCCAGTCCGGCACTCCTTTTTCCTGAAATCCGGCCAAGTAGTGTATATTAAGCCTGTACGTAAGTTTTAAAACTCAAAATCCTTAAAACATGAGCCTCACGTCCTCAAATTGCACATTAAATATTTAAAGACCATTTGAACCACGTAAATCATCCCTAAGCTACATAAAACCTATAAAAGGTGGCAGTATGGGCAATAGAAACGTCAAAGACGGGGAACAGACAAATCAAGAAAGATCACAAAATTGAATGCAGCGGAGACAACGACCATCTATTTGAAAAGAAGAGAAAAAGAGACAACAAAAATAACCATTACATTTACAATGATAGTGATCAAGAAACTGGTCAGGTAAGAGGTAATGTAAATGAAAGTAATAATAATATTCTTAGTTAGAGTGATACTTGTAGTTATCATGATAGTGACAGTGATTGTGACAATGACACTGACATTGACAATGATTGTGACAATGAAAATTGCAATGGTGACAACAATGGTAACAACAATGTCATTGGAAATTGTGAGGGTGATAAAATTGATTATGTACTTTCACTGATGCACTCATGCTCTCACTATGATGGAAAGATAAATGTATAATGATGCAAAAACATTCAATACAAAGCAATACACAACTTTCCATTGCAATGAATGCACTGTGTTTTGCTTCGTTGAAATGTTTTGAAATGCAATGCGATATGATTCCATGGGATGTGATGCATCTTCATGCCATGCGGTATTATGTTGTGCAATTTGATTTCAATGCAATGTTTAATGCAATGTGATGCATTTTGATTTGAATTGTGGTAGTAAAAATTCCAGTAATGATGAAACCGATAACAATTTTCACAACTGACAAGGATAAGGGCAAGAGGAATGAGAGTAATAGTGGATTTTGGTAATGATAATGACAATGATGATGACAATGAATATGTGAGTGACTAAGAATGTGACTGTGAAAAGCAAAGTGACGGTAATGACGGTAATAGTGATAGTGAGAATGAAATTCTTGGAGACAAAGGTACAAACCAAGACCTTTAATTTGAATGAGACAACAACGGCAATGGTGATGGAGACAGAAAAGACAAGACAAAAGCGAATGGTGGCAAAATTGGTCATGAAATTGCCAGGGAAGCAATAATGGTGACTGCGACGACAATGATGACAATGATGGTGACAGCCATGAGGATGGT